>JANEYF010002725.1:40000-220000 GCA_029963845.1 Rhamnusium bicolor | reverse complement strand
TATGTGTAACAATCTGTTGCCTCTCTGAAATCTGGAAATGTCAAAAGTGTGTCCGGTTTTTAAGAAATTAAACATGATATTAGCAACTAGACCAATATCTATCATATGTAATTTTTCAAAGGCCCTTAAAATTTCCTCTGATAACATTACTATAGCGTTAACAACCAAATATCGGTGTACCAACATGGTTTTATGAAAAGGACGTTCTACCACCTCTAATCTGTTGCATAACTCAGTCTATTTCTGAAGGCATTAATCAACGCAGGCAACTTGACGTAATATATCTCTCGAAGCATTTGACCGACTGGATCCTCCATACTGCTAAACAAAATGTCTGTTATTGGTTTCGCCGTCTCTGTTATTATTTTGCCATGCTTATCTTTCGGATAGAAGGCAATATGTTGCGTATAATGGTTTCCAGTCCTGTCAAATATATTGCTACATCCGGAGTCCCACAGAGTCAATTCTCGGTCTCCTGTTGTACAACATATTCATTAACGATATTGTGAATGTTATTGATGTGTCCTGTCTACTTTACGCTGATCACGTCAAGATTTTTAAAAGTAATTTCTTGTTTGGAGGACTGCGTTTTTCTGCAAAACAGCGCTTTTCAGAACTTATTTAATTGGTGCGTTGAAAACAATTTAAATCTGAATGTGTCTAAGTGTAACGTTATAACCTACACAACTAAATCCGAGGCTGTTATGTTTAATTACAGTATTGACAACACCAGTCCTTCAACGACCTTCTACTCTTGCTGACCTTGGCGTAATATTCGATGGCGAACTTTCATTTATACCTCACAAATAATTTAGTGACTCAATCTCTTAAAATTCTTGGGTTCCTAATTAGAACTAGCAGAGACTTCTCGAATATCAGTACACTTAAAACTTTATACTTTGCTTTTGTTAGGTCTAAACTTGAATATGCGTCTCTTGTTTGGAACCCTCACTACAGAAATCACGTAGACTCTTTGGAGAAAGTGCAAAGACGATTCTTAAAACTATTATGGCTTAAGTCTGAGGGAGCATACCCGTCTATCGGTGTTCCCCAACAAGAGTTGTTGACTAAGTTTTCCATGACATCTCTTGAAAATAGACGCGAATATTTTTCTCAAGTATTTCTATAAAAAATCTTATACAATCAAATTGACTGCCAAGAATTATTAGGGAAATTAAATTTTCATGTGCCTAGTGTATATTTTCGGAGAACACAAACTTTTTACCTCTCATTTTCGCACTTAAATATTCTTAGATTCTCACCTCTATTTACTATGTGCAACAATTACAACAACTGTGGACAGTTCGATATTTTTCATTGCACCCTTAATTTTATTAAAAAATATTATAATAACTAAGTCTTTGTTTCTCTTTTTTCTTTTTCCGTCTTAAACTGTCTGACATTATTTTATTGTTATTTTTTATACAATGTTTTATTGTTATTTTTATACAATGTTTTTTTTTTTTAAATATCTTTTCTATATACATATACTGTATTGTATTTTTTGTTTTGTGTATTTTCCTGCTCTAGAAATGGGTTTACCTGTTGACCAGTGTATGCAAATAAATAAATAAATAAATAAATATTTATTTATCACTGGATTTTTATTTTAAATTAAACTATTCGTACAACACCCTGTATTATGTTAAGACAAATGGTTTATAATGTTTAATATATTTTAAGACAAATTTTATGATAAACTGTCTCATATAAAGTTGAAAATATATAAATACCACATACATCTCAACAGTTATGATTTTTGTCCCAAATTTACATATACTCGCAGCACTGTGCGTCACAGTTCTGTGAACCATGGCCCACTAACCAATAAAGCGGGCTATTTGGTATAGGCCCTCTGTCATTATTCATACTATTTTTACACTTTATAATTTCCAAGCTTTCAACATTCCTAATTAATTTTAAATTGCTAATATCTATTTTATGGTTGTTCTCAAACGCATGTCGGGCTACACTAGATTTATCTGTTCTACCATATTTGAGATGAGCCATATGCTCTTTGAATCTAGTTTGAATTGACAGTCCTTAAAGCTAATTTCGTAAATCCCCGACTTTTCGTTTGTTTCAATTTTGTCTTTTGGATTGCCTAAAAGTTGTTGTAATTTGTTTCCCGATGAACCACTGTCATACCTACATCTTTAAAAATCTCACCAATACCACGAGTGAATAACTTCACCTTTCCAAACTAACAAGTAACATTGTTGCAGTGTTGCTCTTCTTTGTAAGACTAATTGTAGCAGAAAAAGTTAAATTTAAAAGTAGTGTTTGGTAACAGTTTAAAGCATACATTGTAAGCTATTAAATGGTGAAAGTTGTTAAACACTAACAGTCAAATAATTAAGTTATTAATTAATTAAATAAATATCCTAATCCAGTAAATAGCTTCTTAAAGTATTTTTGCGACAAAAAAAAATGCTAATCTACTAGAATAAACATTTGCCAAAGAAAGTTGCTGATAAACAAACAAAAAGTTGTTTGAAATATTACACAGAGTCGGACTCTGTACAAATTATGGTTGGGAACTCAAATGATGACATCGATCCTGATATTAATGGAAAATATTTTAAATGCTGTAAAAGCAAAACTATATCTGTAGTAATATGTGTAAGATGTGGAGGTGTTTTCCATCCCAGCTGCGTTGATAGATTAAAATATGTAAAAATACTAAGCGATAATAAAATTATCTGCTGTAAAGAGAACAAAACTTCAAAAACAATAGAATTAGTATTCTTAGAAAAACAAATAAATTTGTTAGAAGAACTAAATACTCAGAAGGAAATAATAGTAAAAGATAAAGAGGAAATAATTAGATTACTTTATGATAAAATTGAAATACTTGAAAATAAAATCAGAGATATTGAAATTACAGCAAATAATAAATCAAATAATAATAATGGAAATCATGTCAAAATATGTAGATAATAATCCACAAACAGTTAACAAAATAGATTCAACACCTATGAATTATGCACAAGCATTAACCAGAAAAAAAGAAAATGTTTTAGTGATTAAACCTAAAAATAAGCAAGAAAGTATAGAAACAAAGAGAAACATAAAAAAACCATCAATGTTGCTGACATTAAAGTAGCAACATCAAATATCAAAGAAGTAATGCAGGAATAATATTAGAATGTGCGCACGAAGATGACTTGAAGAAACTAAAGGAAGAAACTGTAAAAAACTTGGAAAAGACTATAATATAAGAGAGCCACAATTACAAAAACCCTATGTAAAAATCGTAGGATTGGATGGACAACTTGATGAAGACAGATTACATTACAAACTCATTTGAACATCGATAATGATGCAAGTTTTAAAAAATTACATATATACTACCAAAATGTCAGAGGTATGAGAACTAAATTGAAAGACTTTCTCCAATCGGTTGCTGCCGAAGATGACATAATATTAGTAACCGAATTAGGATTACACAGTGATATAGGAAATAGTGAAATTGGTTGGGATAACTATGAAATATTCAGATATGACCGAAACGAAAATACAAGTATATATAAACGTGGAGGTGGTGTATTAATTGGTGTTAAATCGAACTTACCGGTTAAACAAATATCTGTAGATGTTAATAATGTTGAACAACTTTTCATCCTTGTTTCCTGTGGTTAGAAATTACTCATTGGAAATGTTTATGTACCGCCATCATCGCCAATAGAATTATATATTAATCACTGCATATCCGTTGAACAAATTTTAGAATCCACAAAATGTAATTGTATTATATTGTGTGAGGATTATCATTGCCCTAATATCACATGGCGTAATGACAATTATGGAGCTATGGCTGAAGGGGTTTTAACTTCACAAGTAGAAATAATATCAGACTGTTTTGCTTATTATAACTTATATCAGTTAAATAATATACCTAATACTAGGAATGGATATCTAGATTTAATTTTCTCAAACAACAAAAATATTAATGTTAAAATTGTTGAAGAACCCTTATTATCGATCGATCCATATCACCCAGTTCTGACTTGATGTAGATATAATAGGAAACTTTGAATCATTACAATTTGATTATTACTATTATGATTATTGCTATAAACGTTTTTTATGAAGTTATTTATTGGGTAATTGAAATCTTTGTTCCAAAAGTTAGATAAAAAAATCCAAAGTTTCCCAAATGGTTTAGCAATGACTTAAAGAAATGCATTCTTGATAAAAAGATAGCCCATAAAAAATATAAGATTACAAAATCAAGAGTGGATTATGAGATATTTTCTAGGCTAAGATCTCAATATAAAATAATGTCCAAAATAGATTATTCAGATTATATAAGTAATGTTCAAAACTCAATGGTGGGTGATACAAAGTTATTCTGGAAATATCTTAATAACAAAAGAGATAGCTTTGTTCTACCTAAACATATGTACTATAAAGATAATTCATCTGATGAACCTTCAGTCATAGCCAACTATTTTATGCAATAATTTTCCTCAGTATATGCACAGTCAGATTATAATCCTTCAACATTCGATTTTAAAAATACTGTTGATATAAATTCTTGTCATTCTTCTTCGATTGATGTACTAAATTGTATAAACAACTTAAATCCTCATAGTAGTACCGGCCCTGATAGAATCTTTGCAACATTTATTGTAAACTGTAGATTTGTTCTATCAAATGTTTTGTGTAACTTGTTTAATAAATCTCTCTAATGGAAAGTTCCCTGACTATTTGAAATTAAGCTATATTACACCCATTTATAAAACTGGTGACAGATCTAATGTTGAAAACTATCGAGGCATATCAAAATTATCACTTATCCTGAAAATACTGGAGTCCTATTATAGTCACAATGAAATTAACACCACATTTTAAACAAATTCTAATAAACGAGCAACACGGATTTTTTAGGGGCGCTCTACAAACACAAATTTATTAGTTTATGAAAATTACATTGTGAATGTCTTGGTGGTGTCAGGTTGATTCAATATACACGGATTTCTCAAAGGCTTTTGACAAGGTTAATCACAAACTTTTTGATAGAAAAATTAAGAGCATTAGGAATATATGATACACTACTTTCATGGATTGAAGACTATCTATCTAATCGTAAACAAATAATTAAAATTAATAATGTCTTGTCTACTTGTATTAACGTAACATCGGGTGTTCCGCAAGGGCACATATAGCTCCCTTACTATTTAATTGCTTTATAAATGATATTAAAGATTATATAAAATTTTCAGAAATTCTACTATTTGCCGATGATATGAAATTATTTAAAACAGTTACGTCATTGGTGGATTGTTTACAAATCCAACATGATCTGGATAATTTCCATAAATGGTGTAATTACAACGTTATGGAATTAAATATCAGCAAATGTAATTCAATCCAATTTAGCAGGTCTGCTTCTCCCATTCATTATCATTATTTGATAAACAATGAATTATTAAAAAAAGAAAGTACTATAAAAGATTTAGGTTTACATTCGACTGCAAACTATCATTCAATTATCACATCGAATACATCTCTAATAAAGGCCTTAAACTTCTTGGGTTTGTAACAAGAACTTTAAATGAATTTAATAATATAAATTGTTTAAAGAGTGTTTACTGTGCAGTGGTTAGATCGTCACTAGTGTGATTTGGTCCCCTCATTACAATGTCTATACTTATATCAAATTGAAAAGGTCCAAAATAGATTTTTAAGATATGTTGCATATAAACTAGGTATACCACGGGAGGATATTGATTATGACGAAATACGCTCACTCCTGAACATATCTTCGTTAGAACAAAGGCGAAATTATCTTGATTTACATTTACTATTTAACATAGTTAATGGAAATTATGATTATGCTTACCTTCTAAATGCAATAGACTTCATGATTCTTCAAAGATTCACTCGGAACCATAAACTCATTTCTAATAAATATTATAGAACAAACTATGGATATTTCTCACCCATTCCCTCGAATGTGTAGATATGCAAATTGCATAAATGAAAATATTGATTTCTTTAACTGTTCATTGATACATTATAAGAAAAAATTAAGAAGACTTATTATAACCCATATCTTGATCATAAAAATTTCTTGTACATATATGTATGTGTGTTTATGTGTATATATATATATGTATATGTATATATATATATATATATATATATATATATATATATATATATATATATATATATATATATATATATATATATATATATATATATATATATATATATATATATATATATATGTATATATATATATATATATATATATATATATATATATATATATATATATATATATATATATATATATATATATATATATATATATATATATATATATATATATATATATATATATATATATATATATATATATATATATATATATATATATATATATATATATATATTGTGATAATAAAGTATTTGTGTATTGTTGTATTTTTATTTATTTATATAATTTGTAAAAATTTTGAATTGTTTTATTAAACAGTTGTAAAAATTGAAAATTTTGTGGTTTATTAAAATTTATGAAAATTGGCGCCTTTATTTTAAATTTGTATTTATTTTATTTTTTTTTTTATTTATGCCCTTGTATACCCAAACTAGCTCAGATTTTAATTTACAAGTTTTTACTTACTTTTTTATTTTTTCTTTTTCTCTCACTCAGGATGCAGGTTCAATTTTGTTCTTTCTATCGTATAATTTCAAAATTTAAATTCACAAAATCAGTACACACAAAAAAAAAAAACTAAACACTTTCAGAAAACAATAAAGGAGTTGTTTTTAATATAATATTTTTAAAAATTTTAACAAATATATTTACAATTTTAACTTAAATTACCCAACCAAAAATTTAATATCTCGAGATTTTACCTTATTTTCAATCCTTACAGTTGGCCAACCTGTCGTTTCTTAGTTCTCAGCTGTTACCACACTTTAATGTTCAGCTATGGCCGCTCCAATTTCCTACTATACTTGTGTAGTTTATTTACTTTATTTTGTGCTTTGTGCCCAGCTGGATTTCTTATTACTTACAAAAATTTTTCTTTACTTTATTTCTCTGGCTTGAATTCCTATTTTACAACCTTCTATTTACAATAGTTTACTCCTAACCTTTATTTTTCTTAATATTTCTTCTATTTAATTGCATTCCATTTCCAAAATTTTCAAAACTCTCCACTTTTTTATCAATAACAACCAACTATCACTTGTTTTCTCTGCTTACTTTTCTTTTGTATATAGTAAAATCACCAAATTTCAAAATTGACTAGTTATGACAAATTATTTTTTGTCAAATATTTTTAATTTTGAAAATAAAAACTTTTATATTACCTTTTTGTTGCCTTTTTAATACAATATAGTTTTCTTGATACTTTCCTGAGAATTTTCTGTAAATTTGCATGTGTTACGTTCAGTATAAAAATTTTTATCTTCCACATCTCATTTTTTTTTTTTTAGAATTTTCTTAACAAGTGCCCTATAATTTTAAACAAACTCCTTTTTATATAACTAGAACTAAATAACTACTGATAACAAATCTTTCATATCTAGGTTAACATATCTTTACTCAAAACTAATATTTTTGTTTCTACCTTTTGTAGGCTGTCGAAATTGGTTTCACCCCTTTTACCACACTTTAACACTGTGTCTTGAGCTACCCCCACTCACACACGAAGCACTGAGTTTCTTCTTTGTCCTAATGGCATGTCTTTGCACATTGATGGATTTCCTGTTTAGTTTTTGATGAAAATATATTTCAACTATGCTGTCACACATACAAAAATCAAGAAATGTTTATGTTTCAACCCCAATATTGGAGAAATTATTATGGCATTGATCTAAACACATTACTGCACCCCTGTTTGGTAAGTTTTATTTCAGTTTATATTCACTTTTACAGACCATGCACTTTTTATGTTTCGTTATGAAAGTTTTAAGATAATTTACAATATTTTCCCCTGTTCATTGATTGTTGCTTTTTAACTTTTATATAAAGTTCAATTACATTGACTCTATACTAGATTTTCATAAATTTCCCCTTTTTAAAAGGTTATACTATAACAATTGTCTCTTTTATAGGTAAAATCTTTCCCCTGAAATTATGCAACTTTTGATACTACTGGAGTTGATTGGAGTGAATTTTTATATGGGACTACATTGGTGACACCTTTTCGATGGCAGGAAATACACACCAGGTCTCTCGTCAGCTCTGCCAGTGAAGATCCAGGACTTCGACTTGACACCTTTTTCTTGCTTTTTTTATTTGTTTTTCACTAATTTTTATGGCCAATTTGGCTTTGCAAATACCTTATAACTAACTACATTTTTGATATGAACAATAAATACTTAATTCTACTACACATGTTAAAAACTAAATTACAATTATTTTCTGAAATTGTTCATTTTTAAATGTATGCATGCTACTGTATTAATTAAACCTTTTAAATAATTTATAATATTGCTACATGTGATAATATATAGAGAGATATGCATGGTCATATACGAGCCCGTTTACTATATTGAACGGTAGTTGTGTAGCCCGATTTGACGCTGTGGAGCCCGGGGTCGGGCTCATCAGCGTATCCCTGTGTATATCATTACTAAACGTTCATAGAATATCTCAGGAGCCCGTATACAAAATTTCGAGGTAGGCTTCAAAAAGTCATATTTTTTATATTCGATATACACTACTTAGTTCAGTGCTACTAAAAAGAGAGGGCGTTGTTTCTGTATATCCAAGGGTCGCATACACACTGAAGTTATATTGTACAGACGTTGTTTAGCCCGAAATTTAGCAGCGTTGCAATGGCTCGATAACGTACGATCATCAGTTTTCCTTAAATACTCTTTCTTTATTAAGCATAAGCATAGCTATTCAGTCGAATCGGTTTTATGTTTTAAATGGACATATGGACATCAAAAAATCGTGTTTTTTCCATCGATTGTTTGGTGAGGGTGGCATTCTTTTTTTATAAGCTTTTATTTAACTTCACCTGTTAGTTTGTTAGTATGTTTAGGTCAAATATTGCAATCAAAATTTCGACTAGTTCTAATTAAGCTAGAGCTTTGAAATTTTGTATACGTATATATGAGTTTGGTGACAATGGAATATTTTAGTGTATGTAATATTGTTCTAAATCCAATATGGCGGACGCCCCAAGATGACGGATTATCTTTTTCTTCATAATTCCCTTGATATGGGTATCAAATTAAAGGGTTTGACAAGTAGAATACGGTAAGCTATGTGGCGTCATTTTAAACCTAATATGGCGAACGCCACAAGATGGCGGATTAAATTTTTTCTTCACAATTCCCTTGATGTGGGTATCAAATGAAAGGGTTTAACGAGTAGAATACGGTAAGCTATGTGACGTTATTCTAAACCCAATATGGCGGACGCCCCGATGGCAGATTACCTTTTTCTCCACAATGCGCTTGATATAGGTATCAAAAGAAAGGGTCTGACGAGTAGAATACGGTAAGCTATGTGACGTCATTCTAAACGTAATATGGAGAACGCCACAAGATGGCGGATTATCTTTTTCTTCACAATTCTCTTGATATGGGTATCAAATGAAAGGGTTTGATGAGTAGAATACGGTAAGCTATATGACGTCATTCTAAGCCTAATATGGCGAACGCCACAAGATGGCGGATTATTTTTTTCTTCACAATTCCCTTGATATGGGTATCAAATGAAAAAATCTTTACAACTCGTGTTATTGCACGTTTGAATAGAAGTTTGCTTACTTCAGTCATAGAAAAAAATAATTAATAAAAGATTCATAGTAATCTGACTAACAATATATGAAAAATATTTTTTTCTTCAAGCGTATAACAATGCTTACATTATATAACGCAACACGTTATGTAGAAAGAGTCTATTGTTTTACTAGTATAAATATTTCTCATTTTTGTACTAGTATAAAAATAAAATAATGTATCATAGCAATGAAGTAAAAATTCAGTTGACTTGCCATAAACTGTCATTTTAAAATTTGACGCCTGGTTGTTTTTCAACTTTATAGGCAAAAATGTCTGAAAAAATCCATTGCGCACCACCTGAATTACTTGAAACTACAAATTCATCACTAGCAACACTAATTCCCCGCAAAATCCAAAAATTTATGAAACCATAAATTTGTAAATTAGGCTAAAGAAAACAGTGCACATATTTATGCGAATAATTATTTAACCTACATTTAATTCATAAATAAAGTGGTTAGTACTGTCATGTTTAATTGATAAATAAAATGGTTAATATTACCTATATTTTATTTTTTTGCTAAGATTGAACATATTGACCTGATGTCATTTTTTAACATAAGAGACAAGCATCTTGAAAAAAACGTCTGAAAAATACAGTTATTTATTCGTGTTTAACACAGTTATAGTTCACCATATCAATATAAAAAACAGAACATTACGTGTATTACTTACGATTAAGCGCCAGAGACACAAGTCGTTTACCGCGATTCATTTTAATACCATTTAATACCACTAAAGTATGAAATCTATTTGCTACTGAAGAGAATACATGTATTAACAGGAAATATATTGTAAAAACATTACCTATCGAGGCCCAATACTAACATAGCAAAAAGCGTTGGGATAGAGAACGCACGTTAGACATAGTTTTATATACACTGAGCTCTGAAAATACACGTTGATATATCCAGCATGCAATATTTATATAATTCGAAGAAAGTTATAGTCAGCTTAACCCTCTTGGTATCCTATGAAAAAACAGGGGCAGTATTATCCACATTTAATTAATAAATTTGTTGTGTAATGAACTGTGAAAACATGTTAGTCGCATAAAATTGTGTTTTTTCCATCGATTGTTTGGAGAGGAGTAATTTTTTTTGTGGAAATGCGATCTGTATGGTATTTACAGTAAAATATTGTCTGTGAGTATTCTTTGGAATATATCTTTAATTCCGAAAAACCTGTTTTTGTTTAGTTCTTTTTTTTAATATCATCGGTTGTATTCATCGTATCAGGCCAAACAAGAAAGATCATACCGGCCTGCCAAAAATCAGCCGAGGGCTGGCAGGCCAAAAGCAGAAGGCTCTCTGGGTTCTCTCCGTCTACTTAGGGCACACGATTCTGGTATCTACAGTCACTAACCCTGCGGGATGTGGGGAGTAGTTAATGCATTGGACGAATGGATTTCACCCAAGCAGGTCGTGAAGGGGCTAATAGGACAAGTATCCAACCTGAATTTCTCCTCATAACCGCCTCAAACCAACTCGGAAAAAAGCACGAAAGATATTGTTTCAGGAAGAAAATTGGGGTACAGGGGTGGTTTTTACCTGAAGCAGTTCTACCGGACATTCACCTTCTGTTTTGTTTTGGCCTACCATAGTTGAGCTAGCAGTCAAGGTTTCATCACAGTTACAACATACGAGATTTGATGATTTTTAAAGTTTTCTACTGAGTCTAGCAAAGAGGTTAAAAAATATGACCATAAAAAGAGCAAGATTCATAAATCACCTTGTAGTTCAATAAAATAAAGGCTCAGGCATGTTTTAGCAACTATTATTAATTCACCTAATTGAACCCTATCTACTCCATAACAGTATGATCCTTTTCGTCATGAATCACCCTGCATTACTCAATTTTTAACATGATGTTGCAATACCATTAAAAAACTTTCAAGCTAATGATCGTGCAGAGAAAACAAATAAAATTGGTATTTAGATCTCATCATTTGTGATCAATGCAACACCATAGCCGTTCTGTATCATATCTTTTTGAATTGTACGAAATATGAAAATACCCCTAATACATTAGTAATGTTGCAAAAAATTGCAACATATTGGCACGTTTAATATGCTCAATTTATTGTCTGTAAGATTTAGCAAAATTTATTCGTAAATTTTAGGCCTCTTAGAGCAAACTCAAAATAATAACTTTAATAACCAAATAATATTAAAGTGCATTTTTAATTGGAAGGGGTGTAACAACGGTTCACTTCTACTTAAAGCCCTGATATACTCAAATAATTATAGTATTTAATATTGTGGTAGTCCCACAAAAATAAATGATGACCACCGCAAGGTTAACATTAATCACTGCAGATCAAGGTTAATATTAGAACACAAAGTAATATTGTGGTAGTCCCACAATAAAGAATAATTGTTATGTCAGATGAAATATGAGTTCTGTTATGATTTTCAGCCTTACATAAACAAAAGATTTGAAATTAAATTACATTAGGAAATATGAGTAATATGTTGTCACATAAAGATCTCTAGAACATATGTTACATGATTATTTGCATTAACGCTGGTGCTACGCTATGGTAGCCAGTTCTTTGTTTTGGTTATTATTCCAGATGGAACTTTAATCACGGTGCGAGGTCGCCCCTCTGCAGGATGGCCGTGTTAGCAATACATCCCTCCACCCTTCAGGGGCCTCCTGTACTCCCGATTATATCAACCAGCTGTTGGGCGCTCGCGCTTACTCCGAGGATGAGCGAGCCCTAGATGCGCGCTAACTAAAATCAGGCAGTCGATACTTTACCTCTGTGAATGAACTTACTCATGTCAATAGATTTTTTGCCACAGTGAATTCTTTTGTTTTATTTGGGGTAAAAACCCCTAACGCTTACATATATTTATAATAGAATCAACTAATACTAACATGGCCGCTGTCAATGGGGCTGGTATTGAAAGTCAGAGTAAAGAAAGTGCTATAAACATGGAAAATTCAAGTGTTGTGCAACAAAAGAGTGCTCAGTGAAAGTATGTGAAAATTGTCTTTCAATTTATCACAAAAGTTGTGCAGACAAACTCAGCTTAAAAGTAATAGGCTTAAATAGGGTTATTTGCTGTGAAAAAAAAAATGAAATACAAAAGACTGTTGAAAATTATCTCAAATCAACTAATACAGGAAAAACGGATCTTGAAATTAGTTATCTAAAAGAAACTTTTAAAAAAGATGGAAGAAAAGATCATTGCACTCCAGGAAAATAATACTTTATTGAAAGATAAAATTGCATATTTAAATAAAGAAATGGCAATTATCGATAAAAACAATAGTGCATTAGAAATAAAACATGTAGTACAAAAAGGTACGTCTACAAAAACCGTATCAGAAGAAAACATAAAAAAAGACTGAGAATATAAATATAAATCTAAATAAATTCTCTAACAAAAAACCAGATAAAAAAATAAAAGAAAGTAACTTGAGCATAATGGAAAACCACCAAACTCAAATAATACAGGAAATTATTAATTTAGGACCAAGTACGTCAAACATGCAACATTTTAATAATCAAACAATTTCTTCATCAAGTAATAAACACCCTCAAAATGAAAGGCAAGGTGATTACACTTATAAACAAGCCTTGATAACTGGCAAAAAAACAAAATAAAAATGAACAAGTCACAGGGAACAACAAAAGAATCAAACGATGGAATATCAATTTTGGAACGGCAGAAACGAAAAATGAAGATGATTTTATGGGAAAAGAAAGCAATAAAAAAGTATGGCTTTTTATATCGTGAGTGAAAAATCATGTCACAGATGAAAAAAATAAAAAACTACATAAAGAAAAAAAACTAATCCTCAAGATGACAATGACGTAGTGGTCGAACATATGAAAACCAAATAGGACAATATCAGGAAAGACCGTCAGTGTTTTAAAGTCGGAATAAATTTTGACAAAAAAGAAATGTTCTATGAGGAAAACTTTTGGCCCAAGAAAGTCGCATACAGGTTTGATTTTGATGCAAAAATTCAACTTGAAGATGACAAAAATGAGGATTTTTAAATATGTCAAATTTTAATATGTATTTTAATATATGTATTTGTATTATTTAGTTTTGTTTTAACTTTTTTTTTTTACTTATGTTATAATTTTACTTAGTTTTATACTGTGACACGTTCCACATCCATTTGGATATATCTGAAGAACAAATAAAGACTTATCTATCTATCTCTATCTCAAAATACATTTTTTTTTTACTAACCTTAAATATCAAATTGGCACTTTCACTGAGCGTAGATTCGTCCGGCGAATCCACTGGAGTTTGTTTAGTGAATTTTGTATCAAACTGTGATACATCATCATCACTAGACTGAAAAAAAAGGTAATTTTATTAACCATTCACAAATTTATACAAAATTTTATTTGGAGTATTTTAAACATATTTCCTCCTCAAAACAGATATCTTCGCTGTTGGCATACATAATAATATGTTGGTATCTAGTTCAATAACATGTATAAAAAATTATTTAAAAAAAGTAGAGATGGTAGCGAGGTAAAAATACGGTTTTTTGAAATTTACCATAAGAATTAAATAGGCAATTTGAATATTTCTTGAGTAAATTTCAAAGTAATTTACTTTGTAAAATACTAGCAAAGATTAT
Organism: Rhamnusium bicolor; assembly: GCA_029963845.1. Classification (NCBI taxonomy): domain Eukaryota; kingdom Metazoa; phylum Arthropoda; class Insecta; order Coleoptera; family Cerambycidae; genus Rhamnusium; species Rhamnusium bicolor. The sequence continues at coordinate 205,621 of JANEYF010002725.1, read as the reverse complement.
ATACACTATAGATAGTTACTGCGTATGGACCCTATCCTCGCTCATAATACGCCAATTACAACACCTACATTTCTTTAAACTGAAGCTTTTCATACATCAAAAGATGGTGATACAATAATATTTTCTAATCCCCCATTCATAAAAACAACTTAAATTTTAAAGGCCGGTTTCGGTGCGCTATGCCTAGATGCAGTGACAATTTGATTGAGAGCACGGTAAGACTATGTTGCCAAGCCAATAAGTTACCTTAGATATGTTGCTATACCGCAATAATAGGTATATAATCGCTTTACGAATGGCTTATATGAAGTTGCTTTCATTATGCTTTTCAAATATTGGAGATTAATTGTAATAAAAGGTTCGGTTAATTGGTTATATCTATTTACAAATTTTGATAAAAAAACAAATACAAGTTTTATTTACACATAAACTAATCTTATAAAAAAAATAAGTATATTGTCTTCAGTATTATATTTCAGAAGAAACAAACCTTTAATGTACTGAAACAATTTAACTACTTATTATTAGTCTCCACAATTTTTTTATTATTATTGTTAGAACAGCTAAAAGTAAAAGTACCTATTGTTTTTAAAAGGATTTTTATGCAATAATATTTGATTTTAATATTTTATATACAGGGAGAGAGTTCGATAATTAATTACATAAATGTCTAATTGTCAATTACCAACAATATCGCATTTCACTCAAATAATGATTATGATCAGACTACACATTTAAGTTTTAAAAAATAATTTACATTAAAAAAATACAATAATTATGAAAAGTGCAAATGCAAACTAAAATTAACCTATTATATTATTTTGGTACTCAAGAAGAATATATCATAAACTTCATTATTTACTGCCGATTCGGTACCAGCTCGACAAAATGGCTCATATAATTCCCAATTTCTCAAAAAGGTGAGAAAAACAAGGGCTGAAACATTTGACGTTGTCGGAAAAAAATACACCAAGTGAAATTTTTGCGAGGATGCTTTTGGGTTTTTTTCGTTTTAGTCAATTTTGTGGCCACCTTCGACTGTGAGAAAACTAAAAAATGTGTTTAGGAATAAAAAAAATCCACAAAAATGAACTGAATAATTTAAACTACCTTTGAATAGATGATACAAAGGAGCAGATGGGTCAGCTGATATTGTGGTATACAAATAAGTGCAAAAAAGTGTTATTCCATAAAATCAATAAACAGTTTTAAAATGTGTGACATTTTACAGACAATAGTACACATGATGAATTAATTGACAAAATGTTTCACGTTCTCCATTACAAATTAGTAAAAAAAGATAATGATTTAACGTTAATAACTTTTTTTAGCAAAAGACAGCCTTCGACAACAAACTGATCCAGTGGTGTGATGTTTTTTGGGCCGTCCCTAGCTATTGCGCCGCTGAAGTACGAAATGCAATTTGCCGCCTATCCTTTATCAACTCAAAAACATATTTTTTCGCTCAATTTGGGAATGAAAAATAATGAAGATAATAGGCAATAAAAAATCCAGCATTTTATTTTGTATGTGTGTAATTAAAATTAACATACAGCGCGTTGTACAGGTGCAGGAGCCAGGAATGGTACAGTTGGCGTTATATACTACTAATATACTAAAAGAAATCATCTAATTGTTAGTTGTTCTAATAACATGCACAACGCACTACAAGTAATAAATACGCCTTGGGTTTGGTCACGCTGAAGTAAACCTCATCAAACTGCAATATTTTCCTCAAAAAATGTGGGTCAAACCTCAATGAGATTCAGAAATTATTGACAAAGGCTAGCACGACGTTTGCTGTACCCTGGAAATAAAAAATGGGGCAGGTTGCAGATGGTGGGGAAGTCTATGGTCCCGTTTCAATGTCCCGCATATTGTGCTTCTTGGGATTCGAAGTGTTGTCGAGACTCTTCGGACACTCGTCGTGTCATCTCTATCAAATTCACACAAGATTCTTCTTCTTTTCACATTGTTATTATTATTATTTTGGTTTATACCCGTTTATTTTTCTTAGGCCATTATCAGTAAAACGTTGATGAAATTTAACAAAAATGCTTGGATGTGGTTGTCTCCTGCTTGAAAATCGTCTTTGCAAAATCCATACATAAACTGGATATCCGCACATTCTAGATTACTAAATGCAATTGGCTTTTCAAACTTGATAATTTAATAAACACTATAACACACTTAATTTCACAGTATGAACAATGGTCGTTGAATTTAAACGGAATAGTTGTTTTTGATATTTCAGATGAGATATTGTTTCATAGCAACCTCAGTTTCTCAGTATCTTAATTTTAAATGAAATACAACACTTGTCAAACTTGATGGCATTTTTTCTGGAAAACCGTACGTCGTACGGAAAGAGTAGAACACTTTTTCCTTCTAATTTATACAGGCAATTAAAAACAATAACTTTAGACCAAAAAGGTGTTTCAGACCCCAGTTTCTACGCTACTGGATATTGAGATAAATAATATGTCGTATTGATAAAAAGATGGTAGTACTGAAAAAAAAAACACGTTATAAATTTCAAAACCTCTAAAACGAAGAACTTTTCGATACATGTTAATTTTAACTTTTTACCTTAATATGAAGCCCTCTATCTATTGACAAAGTCCTGCTGCTGTAAACTGGGACACCCTGTGTAGTGTTTCTCAGATTTTTAATTGATCTAAGGCTAACCTCTTTTGCCTTCCAGTAATGTACTGAATCATTTTCATGCTTTATACCGAAATTAAAATAACAAACGTTTTTTCATTAGAAAAATACATCAAAATAATAGCCCTTGCAAATAAAAAGGCGAGGTGTATGCTTTATGTTCCAAACCGTTAGCTCCATAACACATGAAATTATTTACAATCCTTTGGTTACCAAAGAAACGGAAGCATTTAAATATGTTATCAAAATTATATGAAAATTATGCATATTTTGTCCATAACTCTCACTAGATACTTAATTGAGCTAACAATATTTAACTAAGACATGAAAATGCACATTATTTTCATGTAGTTGTCATGTAGATAAATAAATTCCATTTGTTCAGTAGCCCAATTTGTAAAAATATCCGATGTGGCTAGCACATAACTTTCTTATACCCATATATATATAATTATGATCTAAAAAAATCATTCTATTTAATTCTTCACTTAACTCAACTAAATTTTAATAGCGTACCTTGAAATGTTTCATTAAAATTTTTGATTAATTAATTATCAGTGTCGTTTGATACTGTCAATACTAATGCATGTCATATATTTTAATAATTTCTTTTTATTGACATTGACATTTTTGTAAATAAATTAGACATTTCGAATGTCAAACTGTCAAATTTATCCTAACCCCATTTTTTAGGTCAAATGTGTAAAAAATTTCAGTTTACATCAGCTTTATTGAAAACTTGGAAAATACATTTTAGTGGCTTGATATAGTAGACATGATTAATAATCTTTCAAGAATATATTTTTTTTGTAAAGACAAATACAAAAAAGTTTGGGTACCGTGAACCTCCTTCAGCTGGCTAATTTTGCTCATCACCGAATTTATCATTGCTTTTGGCCTTTAGAACACGTGTATCAAATTTAAAAGCTTTATCTCAAAAACTGTGGCTGCTATCGCAATACTACAGACATGCACATCTTTTTTTTTGTAAAGTTATGTTCTTTCATTACACACACACACGCACACACACACGCACACGCACGAACCGACAGACATCATTCAGAAAATAGTCAGAATGGATTCAGGAGGGTTCAAAACGTATATATCAATCAAAATCGCAAGGTCGAAAAAAATCACGATTATTATACTTCCTTATATTAGGTATAAGATAGTAAAAATTATTTCTAAGATATTCGTAGTTAAACTGAGGGCTGAATAGATTTAAGACGAAACATACACCAAATTTTCGTTTCTTGAAATAAACTTTCTGATAAAAAAAATTATAATAATTTTTTGTAAAATTTTAACATTCCATATCTCTGAAATGAAACATTTTACGACAAATGTTTCTATAATTTTTTTTCTTAAATAGTCAAAGAAGCATCTACCTACTAAATTTTCAGCATGTACTTAAGAAGCAGAGTATATTTGTATATTTTATTCAGGCACTTTAACTAATCTTTGCTGTTAAAAAATAATAATGATACAAAAATAAAGGTAGAACAAACAATTTTCGTGATCGCAGGGGCTACCTTATAGGGGTGAAAATATTTACACAATGACTTTCTGAATAATTTACAAACAAGTTTTTCTCATGTTAAATTTTGATTATTTTTTACATTTCAAAAATAAAATTAGAAACTCTTGATGTCATACTATTTTTTGCCTATTTTTTTGTTTATTCAATAACTATCATAAACCCTCGTATATTTATTATATTATTAAAATAATATCAGAAATAGAGTTTTTGTTTTTTGTTTTCAACTTATTCACTACTTTAACAGTTAAATTTACAGATCACTATGAAAGTTGGCACAATACTAATTTCTAATTTAAATTATTCACCTATGTACATATGTACTAAACGAACAGATCCCTATATTTATTATTTTATTAGCCAGCCGGAACTTCTATCTGCTATTCCCATAGGCCGCAATTGTGTGGATAATTGGCAACAGCGATACTATTATTTATGTTGGTGAATACTATTTAAAAAATATTGGCAAGGACATTATCATATAGTGGGACGTATTAAATATTTCGTCTTACTCTAATACCTCTCTGTCCCTCTGGCTTCCCCGTCCTCACATTTGAGCTCCCATTTATGGGCGATAAACTTTTATATGGGAGCTGACCATCTATAAGTGTATATAATCTTTGATACTAGTAAATTACCAAATTTCAAATTTTGCGCCAATTTTAACTTTCAATTTTCTAACCTCAAAATTTTTACAAAACAGGTTTTGTTTGTACAGTAGAAAATAAAATATTAAAGCAATAAATAAATACTAAATACAGTAAGTTGTTTTATCAAATACGATTAAAAATTTAACATAATATTTTATTTCTTATTTTAGAAAATGCCAAGACCAAAATCTGCGGTATGGCAGCATTTTAAAAAAATCATTGTTGTAGGTCGCAAAGAAATTATGAAATGCAAATGTTGCCCTAAGAGATTAGAAGTAAATGCAACAAAGTTGTCTCAGCAATGCCAAAACTAACCAACGAAAATCAAACAACATGAACAACAGGAAAATATCAAGCCTGATCCCAGTTCAAACTCTAGTTCTTTTACATCTACATCTAGCGCAGGCAAAATTTCTAAGTTTATGAACACAGTTTCTGTTAACCAACAAGACAATCTGGAAGAAGCGTTAGCCCGTGCAATATACAGTTGTTCATTACCAATTAGCATTGTGGAAAATAAGCACTTTCAAAGATTTATTAGGCAGATGCGTCCTAGCTTCATTTTACCACTCAGAAAAAAAATTTCGACAGCCCCATTAAACAGAGAGTATGATAAACTTGCCACAACTGTACAACAAAAAATAAATGATAGCTTAACTCTTTTAACTGATGGTTGGACCGACATAAACGGAGTATCTCTTATAAATATAATATTTGCAACTCAACATGTATTTATAAATACTATTGAATCACAGGAAGAAAGACATACATCTGAGTATATCTCAATATCCTCAGCAAAGAAATAGAAGTCGTTGGAGTAACAAGGTAAGTGCTGTTGTTACAGATAAAGCAGCCAATACGAAAGGTGCCTGGAATTTCTTAGAGGCTAAATTCTCACATATAATATGTTATGGTTGTGTGGCACATGGACTAACTTACTATCGAAAGATTTAGTTAAATTGCAAACTGTCAACAAATGCACTCAAATATCTAAGAATATACTACAGTATTTCAATAATGAACAGCTGACTATGCAGGTATTTTCTAGAATACAAACCGAAAGAGAAAAAAATCCCATAACACTTAAAACTCCTATCGACACGAGATAGGGAGCCTATGCCACAATAATTGGAATTCTCATAAAAAAACAAAATAAATTTGTAAGCAGCATGCGTTGATGTAAATTTGGCTGCTGTTGTAGATAATCAAATAAAACGGTATGTTAATGATACAGGTTTTGGGACAGAACTGTAATGTGCCATAAACTTCTTCGGCTTTCTATGGATATTATTACAAAACTTGAAGGTGATAGTCCATCACCGTCTAAAGTATCCAATAATCTGAAAATTCTTGAGGTTCGTGTAAATGAAGCTTTCTGAAAGTTTTTCTTTAGTAGAAAGAGAATGCATATTAGAGCTTTTTAAGATTAGAAAGAAATTTTTATTCCATGAATTCCAATTAGCTGTAAGTTTTTCAAACCCAAGGCAACATGATCAAAATCTCACTAATGCAGAAGTAAATATTACCATGGATTTTGTCTTTAGATGGACTAAAAAACTGGGTACAGATGGTAATAAAATTGGCAGAATATAGAGCAAAGTTAGGTGATTTTACATCCTCATCCCTCAAAGTGAGGAAGTTATGTATTTCAAATAGATCCTTTTGGGATATTTTACAAAATATAAGTGGAGTGGAAGGGATTTGTCCCTCAAAAATTGTTGCATGAAGTTGCAGTGCATCTTATTAGTATGCCTGCCAAAACTGACAGCTATGAGAGAAATTTTAAAGATCACACAAATATCAAAATCAAGAAACATAATAAGAAGAAAGAACTAAAAAATTAGTATTCATTAAATATAACTTAAATATAGAAAGTTTAGACATAGATAAGGCAACAATAAAGACTGATACAGAAAAAACTGAGGAGGAATTAATGGATGTTGAAAAAGAAGAAATTCTTTATTTCATTTTTTAAATACAATGTGAATGTACGAACATAACTGATTATTGAGCTAACTTACATAATATAGGAATGATTATTATAAAAGTACTCAATATCTGACTTATTTAAAAAAAAAAACATAATGTACTTGGTATTTTCGGAGAGCTTTCATCATGACAAAGTGAATGAAAGCAAATTTTTTTTTTGAATTTTTCGGAATATATCCATCTCTAAAAAAAAAGTACCTACTTTCTTGATTAACATTAACAACTATGCGGAGTATATTGTCGGCGATCTCGATATGCTCCAAAAAACATATATATGTTCATGAGCCATTCAGATAGGAGCTTTTGTCATTACTAGTGCCCGGATCTGAAGGGTACATTGAGAATATTGCCCTGGAACATTTGAAAAATTTCGCGTCTACTTCTCTCTCAAAGTAATCCCAGAGTTAGAATTTGATGACACAAAAGTTCGGTGCAATATGTGTGAGAAAATGTCGTGATGTAACCCCTGAATCCGGTCTTTAGTCATCACTGAATTTTTTTATAGGAATTTTGCACACAGTAGAGTTTACATACATACACCTATGCAGTAACTAATTGTATCTAAAACTGTATTTAACTCAAAATCCAAAAAATTTTAAGATAGGTTTTGCCAGTTAACCCGCGATTGGCGATATGGAATAATCATATCGACGCTTAAGAAACAATACCTCTTATCTCCAAATTAGCAGTTTTACAGGAGACGAAAAAAAACTAAGTTTTCTTATTATTAGATATGAAACCTACATGTTATTTTTATCATGGAGATCATGGAGATACGAGTTATTTTTTTTAGTTTTTAAGTAGAGTTTTTGGTATCAATATTAATCTTGGAGAGACAAGATATTGGGAACTGTTGGACATAGGAGTGGACATTAATTTAAAATTCTAAACCGAGTTTTGACAAAAATGGAGATACGAGGTATTGTTTCTTAAGCGTCGATATGCAGATTACCCAGATAACATTACAAATTTTATGTATTTTTTTTTATTGTTATTATTATACAAAGATACCTAATAAATACTTTTTGGGTTAAATTTTTGTATCATTATTTATAATTCCTAATGTGCGTTCAATTATAAATCACACAACCAAAGTCCTTCAATAGACTGAATGACTCTTTTTTTCAATATTACCCATTATTTTATACATTCAGTATATTAATTACATTACAATGACGGCAATCAATTTCTTTACAAAAAATAAAAAACTTACGAGGCTAGGTTTAAATGGGGGTTCTAATTTTCTACTCAAAACATCATCCCAGCTGATATGTTTAAAAAACTGATGTTGTTTGACAGCTTGTGCATCTTCTGGAGCTGCACCCAGTCTTGAGGTTACTTGTCTTTTCAACAATTTCCTTACTAAGTCTCTTGCATCTGCAGTCAAATATGGAGGAAGATTTAACTTCCCTTTCAGTATTTTTTCTATTGTCTTTTTGCGATTTTCAGCAGTGAATGGAGGCTGTAAATTAAAAAATTTGTAGAGATTTTAAATATTATACTTCATGAATTATTTTACTTACAGCTCCTGTTAGCATATCATACATAAGTGCACCTAATGACCACCAATCAACTTCTTTGCCATGTCCATGTCTTGTTAAAATTTCAGGGGCCCTAGAAATTGGCACTATAATATATTCATTCTCAATTTAGACCATTTTGACACTACTGGAATTGGTTATTGAAAAGATTTGAAATAAAGCTGATCCAGATTTTCAAAATATTCAGATTACCAAATTCGGTATGTATTATTTGTTGTTAGAAATGTGGGAAGACTTTAGGAAAAGTCCATCAGACATGTCTGGAAATGTCCGATGAGCACTTTTCAATGTGAAATATTAGGATGTGCATGCACAGTAAATCTCATAAATAGTGTTTATAAAATTTTAACCGAATTGCCAAAATATGTAATTTATAGCAACATTAAAGGAAATGTATCTTTCTTGTGGATAAAACTAAAAGAATTATTGGATAAATAGATGTGACCCGTGTGGATATAATTTTTTATCATTTCTTGAAAATTTGTAATAAAGTAAAAGTAAAAATCATGACAAAAAACTGGCAGTGTGGAAATATTTTTGCAGAAAAGGAAAGACATTAGGAATTAAAACGGTGGGGTTATTACAACTTTTTCATTTCGTTTTTTAAATTTATTTAGGTTTATTTATTTATTTATTTACCCATTAATCTACAAAAAAATTCAGTTATAATAAGTTTATACTGTTACATTAAAACTAAATTTAAAACTGAAATCTAAAGTATATATAAAATTAACTATAAGTTGTAAAGTTAACAAGTTTAGTTTAATCTTATAGAAACTCAAAGGTTTTGCAGTCTAAGTTTGTGCTTGAAGCTTAACAAAAAAATTAAAAAAGTCTAGGTTGATTCTATGAATATCATGAGTAATTCTTGCTATATGGGAGTGTTTGCCATAGTTATATCTGTGGTATATTTGAGCAAAGTTTGTTGATTCCTAGTTTGTCTAGGAGGAACAAATAGACCTAATCTAGAGAAATTTACATCAGAATTGATAATTATGATTGCAGTTCTAATTTCATCGAGTGAGAAATTGCACAGTGGTAGCTTATTTATCTAATTGGTTATGGTGATTGCTGTCTACAATATTTTATTTTTTAGGTTAGGTCTAACTTTTCCGGCTAGTCTGGATTGGCCCCGACATGTCCATGGAAACATATCTCAATTTTACTTTTCCATAAAATCCACATCCCTATTTTTTGTTTTAAAACATTTTAAACCAAAAATTACCAGTTTGAAAATTTAAAATGGTTGAACATCAAAAATCATTTCTGAAAATAATAGAAAAGAAAACAATATTTTATGTTAGTTGTAATAGTAGTACGTTCCATTTCATCTTTCAGCATTAAACGTTTGCCAAGTATTGCCAAGTTTTAAACTTTCAATTATTCAGCGTTTTTGCTAATGATACACTGTTTTTGCGTCATAGTTGCATTTTCTTGTTCAAATAACATATTGGTTGGGAAGGTCCCTTCTTTTTGATGAACAGAAAATTTGTTAGCATTTTAAAAAAGATTTATGTAATTTCAGAATAATTTATAATTACAATCAATGAACATTCTAGATATAAATAGATAGATAAATATTTATTTGTTCCTCTGTAATAAATACAAATGCTATTCTCTCCAGACCGGCGTTGTCATATTGCTTGTGTTTGACACTGCGTTTTAGTGGTTAAAAAATAATGCAGAATATTTGTGAATATTTGAAGTATTTCACGAATTCGTACATTTATTTTTGTATTGTATTGAATTTTTTAAAGACTATTAATTTACATATAGTATAAAACATAACTAATAGTATTTTAAGTTAACCTATTGGGAACTGAATTTAACTCTTACAGCAACAGTACTAAACTTTTTCTGCTGTTTATTGTCATCGATTTCTGACAGATATAATTCAAAAATGCTTCACCTTTTCTTAAAATAAAACATTAAAGTTCATCGATGAAATAAACATGCTGTAACCAGGGTTACATTAAAAATGAAAACAAGCAAAATAACAGCATCATCTTTGATTTTATTGGCCGTTTATGTTTTAGCGAGAAATTGGTCGGATGTCAGAAGAATAACACCACATGAAATTACAACCCCCTTTATCCCTGAAGGTCTGGAATGACCTTGTGTGGGAGAGGGCTACACACATTTAGAGACAATGGACACACCCATTATCCGAGTATACTACGATTAATCTCTCTCACAGAAAAATCCCAGTTCCTCGACCGGGAATCCAACCCGGGACCCCGAAGTTTCGAGGCAAGTACGTTACCTCTAGACCACGGAGCCAATAATACATAATAAAATTCAAAATTTTTTAACCTGTGAAGGAACTTCTTTTCTTTAATTAGAGAGTTTAAATTTTCAAATATTATGGGCTATGCAAATAAAAAATATATATGGGCTATAATACAGTGTGTCCACGGATAGATTAACTAGACTTATAAACTGTTTTATTGCTCATTCTTAGCGAAAGAGTCATTCCTTACAAAGAGTTTTGCTTATTCTGAAAAAGTCCTTTGCCATAGTCATAGCGTCGAATTAACGTACATAGTCATTAAAAAATAAGGAAAGATGAAACTGTGCCGAGTTACTTTAGCAAAAATAAAAATATTATACAAAAAAAAGTTGTTTCTAATATCAATGGAAGTTCAGATACAAAATATGAAAGTTATACCTCAAAAAATAATATTTTGGTCTTCAATAAGATTCGGCATAATTGTCATCATGATTGGGTTCTTGCTTTTTCTGAGTATTTTTTTTACTGAAAACTTCAATGGCATAGTGATAAGATATTTCACCAACACCGTAACATTTAACTAAATAAATTCATTGCTCTCCATTTAACATTATTCAAAACCTAAGGCGATATTTTAAATTGCTCTACAAAACAATAGTTGAAAATATTATGGAATTATTTTTATAGAGGTATGTTACCTTCCATTATTGCATACCTACCTGTATTGCAATATTAAAATACAAATAACTCCTATCGAAATTTAGTAAGAGCACCAGTTTTATGCAGTTTTTAACACTGGTGTCTTTTTCCATTTTAAATGTTAAAATAAAATAAGACAAATATTTCAGCTCCTATGGGAGAAACGTTCGTATGGATTTTCATTGTAGTTTATAAAATGAAACTTTCGTATTTAACAATGTTTGAGCTTGTGTAGCAATAATAGTTAGTGGCCGATGTTTTTAACTACTGTCACTACAAAAATATTAGTGAACTATTTTTTTATGATTTACAACTGAAAATGGTTTACTAATAATGATGATGACAGGGAAAAGTAACTGTATATCGCATCACTAGACCTTTAATAATGGCTACGGACTTTTCGGAATAAATAAAACTCGAGGTAAAACTCTTTATAACGAATGACTTTTTTTCTAAAAATGAGAAATAAAAAAGTTTACAAGTATAGTTATGCCCATTCGTGGGCACACTGTATACTGTAACTAGATTAATGAGTAATTACTACAATTTTCCTCACACGTTTAAATTTTACAAGGTGACCTCTTAATTTTTGAGTCTGAATTAATTTGTAATAAGGTCATCCAAATTGATATGACTCAATATGAATCAATCATAATTTCCAAAAATATTTAGTCGTTTTATTGGAATATGAGACAATATACCAATAAAATACTACATGATATTCTCACATTCTGTATTAAATGGTTTAAAAATAAAAGTTATTAGTATTATTTGTAAGAAATGGTAAGTACATGGTTTTACTAGCATTTATTGTTACAACTGGATCCATTCTAGAATTATTTTTTATCACTAATAAAGGTACAATAAAAAAATTAAAATATGTATTTCAATAGAGATGCGAGATTAATATTCAAATAGTAATAAATACTAAAAGTGATAACTAAATACAAGATACCAGTCGCAATCCTCTCATGTTATTTAATTAAGGATTAAATAAAGTAGCCACACACACTTATTCATTTATAAAATGTGTATCATACAAAAATAAGTGATTAGACTTTAATTGTGATTGCCCATTAGTAAAAAATTTTTACCAAAAAATAGAAATCCTTCTTGAGGCCTCTTAATTTTTATGTATGGCTTGGCCACTGTAAGAGTCAAAACCGTAAATAATGTTATTCGTTTCAATTGTCAGTTCTCAAACAGTATGATACGATTTATAATATTCTTTGAAATCATTTAATGTGTGTAGCACTAGGTATTTATTTAAAAATATTTTTTCAGTCTGTGCCTTGCTAACTTTAGGAATAACAGAAAACACAAAATAAATAGTTACATGAATTTCAAAATAAAAACATAAATACCGGATGTAAATGAAACCTGGCTTACACCCTCTATTTTCATTGTTTATAGAAATAAATTTATGAAATTTTAATATGTTGTTATATACATAAAATTGCATTAGAAGACAGTATTTTAATTTGTATGCACTTCCGGTTTCGCCGGGAATTACTCCAACTTTATTTCAAATGGAACACAACCTACATATTTTTGAATTTTTGGAATCTATGGTAAATTCTGAATATAACAGTATACATTTTTCTTTGGTTTCTTATTTATTTCTTTTTTTTTTTTTAACGAAAATTTAGTGTTGTGATTTCCAAAAAAAGTTCTGATGGGGTTTCTTACTATTGCAAAAATTGATTTACTGTTTCATGATAAATACTCTTGCATAGGAACCTTTAAAGCATCCAACAAAGTAGTTGTAAATAAGTCGCTTATATGTATACCTATGCACAACTAGTCTTCTGACATATGAAACAAATAAAATTATTGGCTTTGACTCTTTAAGAAAGTTGAAATCTTACACCGGCCCAACTATAGTTGTTTTTTATACTTGGATGCATTAACACAGATTATTTTCGTACTTAACTTTTCCAGTTATTTGTTTGTTTTTTATCTTCAGTTGCTCTTAAGAACGTGGTCAACATTAGTGTTAATTATAATGTCGATGAATTGATGAAAAATTATATTGATAGACCTCAAATAATAAAATGTAACCTTTATCCTAACGTTATTACACTGAGTATACCACGTAAGTAAGTCACCCTGTGTGTTCCTGTCTCATTAGTGAACATTAGTAAACAAATAAAAATTTGGTGATGTTGAACTTTTATTAGGAATTCGACTTATAAAGAAACAAATATCATCTGTCATCATTCCTCTGTTTAAATTTTGAACTATATTGATTGTAAAATGGGCCCTTAGTACAAACAAATAACCTTATGTAATGATCAAAATATAAGTATTTAACAAGACATTGCGACATACTTACATATATTCAATAGTGCCACAGAAAGTGTGAGTAAGAATACCCTCTTTGATGTGCTCCTTGCATAGTCCAAAATCTGTCAGCTTGACATGTCCCTGAGAATCCAGCAAAATATTCTCAGGCTTCAAATCTCTGTATATAATTCCTTGACAATGTAAATGTTCAAGAGCAAGAATAATTTCGGATAAGTAAAAACTAAAATAAAACATTTTTAATTATCTCATAAATTAGTATAGACTATAACCTACCATGCTGTATCTTCTAAAAATATTCCTTCTCTTTCTAAATGCATGAATAATTCCCCTCCACTTAAATATTCTAATATTAAGTACAATTTTCCACCTGTCTGGAAGGCATATATCAAGTCCACGATAAAGGGATGCTACAAAAGTTGAAAAAAAAAAATTGAAAATAAAATTTTGTAGTACTAACGGCATGTAATATATTGAAACAATATGGATAAAGGTAATGCGTTTTCATTTATGATATGATATTGAACATATCGATATTAATTTTCACTTTAAAATCTTATATACAGGGTGGAGCAATAGTGCGTCCGACTTCGATATCTCGAGTTCTATGATAGCTAGAAACTTGATTTATTTAAAAACTAGACAAAAAAGTCTATAACTGTAAATTGCTTTCGAATATACAGGGTGAGCCAAGACGATTCCACAGGGTCAAGTAACATTTTTTTAAATGAAATACCATGTATATCAGAAAATTTTTTGAAACCTTTTTGTGGCCTGCTTTTACTCCTGTATTATTATTAACTTTCTCCCAACCACTTGGATGCAATGATTTTTTTGTTGAAATTATACCATTTACAGTTTACATTACATTAAAAATATCACTCCAATCACAACTACCGATTTTAAGAAAAAATATGTTAATACCAGTTATGAGACATCTGTGTTATGACACTCAGCCATTTTCACTTCCTAAAAGTATACAGGGTGGCCAAAAAGGATATTTAAATTTAAAACTTTTTTGAAATGAATTTTCTCATTTTTTTTAAATGGACACCCTGTATATTTTTGGATGACGTGATGTAGGATTGAAAAACGAACATTTTTTATACGTACATCCCTATGGCTATTTGTAACCATTTTCGATTTATTGAACAATAACCGCAAAATTCAGCAATAAAAATTAAAATTATATTTTTTTTGTAATTCAAGAGAAGATCTTATAAAAAAAGTTCCACATATTGCCCATTTTGATTGACACATTTCTATGCGTTTTTGGATTGAGGTTTTTACTGTTCATAAAATTGCCGGAGTGATATTTCTAAAAGCATTTATTATCCTTTTCTTCAAATTTTGGATTGTTGTTGATGTGATGTTTTTATGGGCATCATGTAACACGCTTATTATAATACCTTCTCTTGAATTATTTGAAAAAAACCCTCATTTTTGATTTTTATGGTTGAATTTTGCAGTTATTGTTCAATAAATTGAAAATGGTCACAAGTAGCCATAGGGATGTATCTATAAAAAATGTTCGTTTTTCAATCCTATTGCTGAATTTTGCGGTTATTGTTCAATAAATCGAAAATGGTTACAAATAGCCATAGGGATGTACGTATAAAAAATGTTCGTTTTTCAATTCTACATCACATCGTCCTAAAATATACAGGGTGGTCCATTTGAAAAAATTTAGAAAAATCTGTTCAAATAGCTGTAAATTTAAAAATTATTTTTGGCTACTCTGTATACTTTTAGGAAATGGAAAATGGCTGAGTGTTATCACACAGATGTCTCATAACTGGTACTAACATATTTTTTCTTAAAATCGATAATTGTGACTGTAGTAATTTTGTTAATTTACACGTGTAAATGGAATAATTTGAACAAAAAAAAAAAATCATTGCATCCAAGTGGTTGGGAAAGTCAATAAGAATACAGGAGTGGACGGAGGCCACAAAGAGGTTTCAAAAAATTTTCTGATATACATGGCATTCCATTTAAAAAAAATGTTAGCTGACCCTATAGAATTGTCTTGGCTCACCCTGTATATTCGAAAATAATTTCCGGTTATAAACTTTTTTGTCTAGTTTATTTATGTTTTTAAATCAAGTTTCTAGCTATCATAGAACTCGACATATCGAAGTCGGACGCACTATTGACCCACCCTGTATAAATCATATCTCAAGACCTTTTGCATATTGGGCGTCATTGTGCAATAAAGTAATTTCGCACTAAATACGGAAATATTGTACATTGAAAATACCAATAACGCGTGTTTAAGGTGTGTCATGTGTTGTAATAATTTTAAAATTGCTTTACAGCAGACTGGGATGCTCGAGAAGAGACGAGGCTAGTTAGTATGTTATTGACGTGCCCACCTGACTCGCTGATAAAGCTGGTGGGTTGGAAGTTAATATATAGATATATACACATAATTATGTATAACATATTCTTATTATGTTTAAACTATAACATGAATAAACTCGGCGATTTTTCAATTAAAATTAATAATGAACATATACCAAATGCCGAGTATGTTAGAAACTTAGGAGTTCTATTTGACATTCAGCTTAAATTTACAAAGCATGATAATCTAATATGTCGTAAAGCATACTTAAGTCTTAAACAACTTTTTCCTTTCAAAGATTATTTAGATGTCGGAACAAAAAAGATGCTTGTTAATAATTTAGTTACATCACAAATGAGTCAAATGACCTATGGTGATACATATGGTCTGTGTTTGTCAGTTGAAAATAAAAATCGCATTCAAAGAATGTAAAATCATTGCATTCGGTTTATAACATATTACTTCCTACATCCGCGATATAGGTTTACTGAAACGAAATGAAATTAGGTTTGCACACTATTCCTGTTTTATTAATAAAATTTTAACAACAGGATTGCCTGGGTATCTATGTAAGATAAACACATGTGATCAGATTTATGAGAGACACTTATGAAATATTAATAACCGTCTCACAGTCTCTTTACATCGTAGTGCAATCTCTCAGTACCTACACTGAAATCTAAGCTAAAGCAAACTATTTGTGATAATACACTAAATAATATTGACCTCACAAGATTTTAGGTAATATTTTATATTTTAAAAAGGTGTTTATTTTCTGTTTGTTTGTTGTATTTAAAGACTGGTTTTTTATTGTATTTTATTGTACTTATGACCTTATGTTTTTTAGGGTTAGGTTAAAATCGTTTAGAAATGCATCTAGTCCTTTTGGATATTATTGTGGTTTCCCGGTGCTAGAGTCCTACCGTGGCCTCCGACGCCTCATGCGAGTCGCGCCAGCCCATTAACCACAGCCACTTTCCACATTGCGTAGGGTTAGTGACCGTAGATACCAGAATTGTGTGCCCTAAGCAGACGAAGAGAATCCAGAATGACCGCCTTCTGCATTTGGCCTGCTAATCACTCAGCTGATTTTTGGCAGGCCGGTATGGTCTTCAGCTCCGAGAGCAGCGTAGGCTTTATCCCTCCAAGTACACCGATTATTAGAACGACCAATTTGACCAAATAGCTTGGGTACAGCATTTGAAGCTCGTACCGGAGATCGCAATATTTGGTCCTTTTCTTCTCTTCCTTCAAGGTGATGTTTTTCTCCGCAGGTGCCGAGAACCCGATGACATACATCACCTTGAGTTGACGATCAAGGAGACCCATCAGGCTCTATTGGCTTGGATTAGCCTGACCAACGGGAACGAGTAGTTCCAGTAAATCCGGCACTTCTCGTTCTCGACGACAGACTCAATTTTATCATTATTATTAATATTGTTTTTCGGTTTCCCGACGCTGAACAGTCCCCCGTGGCCTCCGACACCTCACGGGAGTCGCGCCAGCACATTAACCACAGCCATTCCCCACATTCCGCAAGGTTAGTGACTGTAGATTCCGGAATTGTGTTGTACCCTATGCAGACGGAGAGAACTCAGAATGACGCCTTCTGCATTTGGCCTGCCAGCTACTCTACTGATTTTTAACAGGCCGGTATGTTCTTCAGACCTGAGAGCAGCGTAAGCTTTATCCTTCCGAGAACACCGATTATTAGAACGACGATTTTGACGTAGTAACCTGGGTACAGCTCTTGGAGCTCGTACCGGAGATCGCGGTATTTGGTCCGTCTCTCGTCCTTCAAAGTGGTTTTTCTCTGCAGGTGCCGAGATCTCGACGACATACATCAACTTGAGTTGATGGTCGAGGAAGCCTATGTCAGGCTTGGATTAGCCTGACCGTCGGGAACGACACTTGTTGGACTTCTTCCGTACTGATTGCTGGACACACTTCTTCTGGCTCTTCAAGATGTCTGTGGCACAGGGCCTCGAAGTGTGCAATTACTGGAGTGCCACTATTGAATGGACGTGTCGTTTCGTAAATTCCTTTCCAGAAGGTTGCGACATCTTCTACAGTCGGTGGATTATCTACAACACGCTGTGGCTCTTGAAAGAGGCGGGCGGGATTCGTACGGAACAAACTGTTTTGCTCCATACTCCACACCCGCCTCTTCGACGTTTTCTTTATAGCCATGAGCGCTCGGATCCTATCTAGACAGTGCTGCTTGATGGTAAGCATCACTGTCTGATTAGAGTATGGCGTTGACGTCTTAATCCGGCTGCTATGCGCCGGATTCTGGGAGCAAAAACTCTACCACTCGTCGTGTATTCCACCACACTCTGGATCAGAGAAGCGTGTTATCTGGCCGACTGTATCTTGCCCTCGATTTTTTGTACACGCCGCTTAGTTTTTTCGACCCTGTGATTGGTTGACCTCTCACGGGGGACGAGTTGCTCGTAGTGTTGTACACGGCACAGTTGATTTGCCAGATGTCTGCATCTTCTGGAAATTCCTCATCGATAATCGCGTCCATTCTAGCCAGGTCTTGTGGATTTAGGTGAGCCCTGGTGTTAAGGCTAACACTAGTCCTTAAGTTTACATCGGTGAACTCTAGAGGATGTTCCCCAACAGCTACTAATTGCCGCGCTGGGACTGCGGCTGGCAGTTCTTCCAGCTGACGGGGTGCCCTTACGTAACCTGTCTTGCGCAAGGAGGATACATGATCTCTCAGGTGTTGTTGAGAGAAGGTGCGATGCACTGGATACATTTCATACCAAAGTGCATGCAATCGCGCCAAGTATCCCCTTCGCTCAGGTTCGCTACTCTCGCGGCAGGTCAGCAAGTCAACCCGAAGTTCCCTCGTCCATTTAAAGCGTCCTTGTTCATTGCGTTCGTCATTACTGAGACCGTCCGATGAGGCCCCTCCCACCTGAATCTGACGCCCATCCGCTTGGGGTTGATTATAAGGAGCCCTTCTTCTTAGGTCATATAGAACCAGAAGTGAAGGGGTACTAGGTGGTCAGTCTTGATACCCCCCGGTCGACATTTGTTAGGCAGAGTTGCCCCTGCCTATCTAGGGTGCACCGCGTGGAGGTTGTCGCTCCTTTGCACTTTTTTTATTTTTTTTTCCGGATTATCCGATGCCAGACAGTCCTCCCATGGTCTCCGATGCCCCATGGGAGTTGCGCCGGCGCATTAACTACAGCCACTTCCCACATCCCGCAGGTTTGGTGACTGTAGATACAATAATCGTGTGACTCAAGCAGACGGAGAGAACCCAGAATCACCGCCTTCTGCATTTGACCTGCTAGCACTCGGCAGATTTTTGCTAGGCCAGTATGGTTTTCAGTTCCGAGAGCAGCGTAGACTTTATCCCTCCGAGTACAGCGATTATTAGAATGACCATTTTTACCTAGTAGCCTGGGTAGAGACTTGGAGCTCTTACCGGAGATCGCGATATTTGATCTGTGTCTCCTCCTTCAAGCTGATGTTTTTCTCCGCAGGTGCCGAGAACTCGATGACATACATCACCTTGAATTGATGGTCGAGGACTATGTCAGGCTTGTTAGCTTGGATTAGACTAACAGTCGGGAACGAGTAGTTCCAATAAATCCGGCATTTCTCGATCTCGACAGCGGACTCAATATCTCCGGGGACGTAAGGGCAGCACTGGGTGTCTGGTCTACTCCGTACGAGTGCTTTAGATGGTAGTATAGCACTCGTAACGCCGCGTTATGTCGGTGGATGTAGGCCGAAATCGCGTATACGGGGCATGCAGATAGTATGTGCATGAGCGATTTCGGCGCCTGACGACAGGTCCTGCAGTTGATTTCATGAACCTCTACACGCCACACGCGGCTACGGCAGACCAAGGTCTTGTTGAAGCCCCGCTGACCTTAGAAAAGCGAATGTCAGCCTGGTCGATAAACCCAGTGTTTCTGTTCTTATAGAAGAAACCATGCTGGGGTTTATCACGTGATGCCGAAACAGATTTTCCTGTTCGGCAACTCTAATTCGGGCTTTCAGGCGATTTGACTGAAGTTCAGTGACTGACTCTACATCAGCGCCTCGTCAGCCACCTCGCCTAGTGTCGGATGCGAGATCGAGTTCATCTGCTGCTCTTTTTGCTGCCTTGAACAATCCTGCTCACTCCTACAGTTTCGTGATGTTTTACAAACCGCAAGAGAGGATCTGAGCTCCTGAGGATGTTACATGCCATAATCAGTACTACTCTGCCATGCGTACACTCCAGGCTCAAGAGTTCTCGGTCCCCCCGTTGATGTGGGAGGTACACACGAGGAACGGACGATCTAGGATGAATACTTCTCTAAATATTCATCATCTTGCGGGTATCTCTATCTAATTGGCGCAGCTCATCTACCGTCCACTTTACTACTCCGAAGGAGTAGAGCAGAACCGGAACGGCAAGCATATTAGTTGCAAACACCTTATTCTTCTCCGAAAGTTCGGAAAACCAAATCTTTCGGAGGCGATGTCTGTACTTGCCGCAGAGAGAATCTTTTATTTGTGTTACATCCTGGATGTGCCTTTGTTGCACACCCAGATATGTATAGGTCTCTCCGGCACGCAGATGTCTTAGGATTCTTCCGTCTGCGAGCTGCGCATCTTCAGAGAACGACTGCACATTTGTCCAACCCGAACTCCATACCAATGGCCCGCGTGTATTCTTCGACCACCCTAAGCGCGTTTTGTTGTTCGCGCTATCCAGAGGCATACAGTTTAAGGTCATCCACGTAAAATAAATGAGTGACCTTATGCCTCCGGTCGCTAGGTGGTCCACATTGATATCCGCGGGTTTGGCGGAGCCCAACAGACAACGGTAACAGTGCGATGCAGAAGAGGAGAGGACTCAGGGAGTCACCCTGAAAAACTCCTCTCCTAAATGCCACCTGCTCTGTCGTGACCCGCTGTGCACCAGATGTTATGGTGAAGTGAGTCTTCCAGAGCGGCAGCAGCTGTTCTATGCCTCACTAGTGGTGCTGGTACCGCAAACATTCGAGCAAGTGCAACAATAGCTCATGCGATGTTGTATCAAATGCCTTGCGGTAATCAATCCATCGATAAATTTCGCTTGTATTGCACAGAATCCTGTGTAATACAGCGGTCTATCAGCAGACTGTCCTTGCAACCTGCCATCCCATCTTGGCACCACGCTGTTTGTGTATCTGTTGGAAGACCGGATCAACAGACCTCTGTGTCCTAGCATACAAGATACGTATGAATATCTTGTAGCAGGAGTTGAGGCAAGTAATCGGCCTATAATTCTTCCAATCGGAAAGATCCCCTTTTTTGGGATAACCCCAGTACGTCCCTCGACGAACCAGTCCGGAATCTGCTGCCCCCGTTCAACAATGAGTTGAAAACTCGCGCCAGGCGGCGGTGAGTGGAAGGAAATTTCTTCCACCACCAGTTGTTAATGCCGTCTGGGCCCGGGGCAGCAAAATCCTTGGTAGCAACAAGGGCTTGTTGGACTTCTTCCGTACTGATTGCTTCTTCTGGCTCTTCAAGATGTCTGTGGCACAGAGCCTCGAAATATGCAACTGCTGGAGTGTCGCTATTGAATGGACGCGTCGTTTCGTAGATTCCTTTCCAGAAGGTTTTGACATCTTCAACAGTCGGTGGATTCTCGACAACACGCTGTGGCTCTTGAAAGAGGCTGGAAGGATTCGTACGGAACAAATTATTTTGCTCCATACTCCTCACCCGCCTCTTCAACGATTTATTTGCAGCCATGAACGCTCCGATCCTATCTAGACAGTGTTGCTTGATGGTAAGCATCACTCTCAGATTTAGAGTATGGTGTTGACGTGTTAATCCGGCTACTATGAGCCGTCTTGTATCTCACCACATTCTGGATCTGAGAAGCGTGTTGTCTGGATGACTGTATTTTGCCCTTTTTTGTACATGCCGCATGGCTTTCTCGACAACGTGATTGGTTGACCTCTCACGGGGGACGAGTTGCTTCGCGGCGTTGTGCACGGCACAGTTGATTTGCCAGATGTCTACATCTTCTGGAAGTTCCTCTTAGATGACCGCGTCCATTCTAGCCAGGCTTGTGGCTGTAGATTAGCCCTGGTGTTAAGGCTATCCCTCGTTCTTGAGTCTACATCGGTGAACTTTACAGTATGTTCTCCATCAGCTGCTAATTGCCGCGGTGGGATTGCGGCTGGTAGTTCTTCCAGCTGACAGGGTGCCCGTACGTAACCTGTCCTGTGCAAAAAGGATACTTGATCTCTCAGATGTTGCCGACAGAAGGCGCGGTGTTCAGGGTGCACGGTACACCAGGCATCATGCAACCGCGCCATGTATCCCCTGCGCTCAGGTTCGCTGCTCTCGTAACACATCAGCAAGTCATCCCTTAGTTCCCTCGTCCGCTTAAAGCATCCATGTCCATTGCCATTGTTGTCAACATTGAGACCTTCCGGTGGGGTTCCTCCAACCTGTCTCTGACCCCCATCCGATTGGAGTCAATCGTGAAGAGCCGTTCCTCTGAGTGTCGCTGAAACCAGAGTATCAAGGTACCAGGATGGTTAGCCCTGGTACCCCCAGCCGGTATTTGTCAGGCAGAGTTGCTTCTGCCTGTCCAGGGTGAACCACGCAGAGGTTGCCGGTCCTTTACACCCCAATTTAATTATTGTTTTCCGGATTATCCAATTCCGGAGAGTCCTCCCGTGGCCTCCGACGCCTCACGAGAGTCACGCTGGCGCATTAACTGCAGCCACTCCCCACATCCCGCAGGGTTAGTGACTGTAGATACCAGAATCATGTGCCCTAAGCTGACGGAGAACCGAGAATGGCCGCCTTCTGCATTTACCCTGCCAGACACTCGGCTGATTTCTGGCAGGCCGGTATGATCTTCAGTTCCGAGAGCAGCGTATTATTATTATTATTATTATTATTATTATTATTATTATTGTTTTTTCCAGATTTACTTTTCTTCGAATATCTTCCAAAGTTAATTATTTTCAAATTATTAAGTAATTCTATGCATGTTTTTGAATGAATTATGTAAAATAACTTCTAAACGGAGCAAAATATCGAAAATCTTCAACTGACAAAAAAAGTTTCCAAATTGATTAACGATTCTAAATGAATAAAAATTATCAGTATTAAAGAGACTGAGGGGTTTAAACGATATGTGGACTCGAATACTAAGAAACCCAGTATACCGAATAATTAAAATGGCTACGAATATTGCTTATTAACTGTTCTAAGTTTTATATCGATATCTCGATTTATTTGAGATTATCAAAAAGAAACGTACAAAAAATTTATTTCTAAGCCCTACATTTCTGAAACCGAACGAAATACGATGTATGTTCGTTGAAACTTTTTTTCTTAAAAAAGGGGCCCTCTCACGATTGTCAAAGTCTTGGTATTTAAAAGTGGGACACCCTATATGTTACACAATTAATAGTATTTTACTTAAATTTGCTACTCTTCACACAATCTTGGTCTAAAAATAAAATTTATATGCAAATTAAAACTATGCAAATGTTTAACAAACCACCAATCTATACTAATGTTTAGGCAAAACTAGGTTAGCTCACATACCTTAACTTCTTCTAATATATTTCGTTCTGCCTTAGTGTGCGCAGTATCTTTCTGGTTCCTTACAATGGAAGCCTTACGAAGTACTTTCATAGCAAAGACAGTATTAGCATCTTTACCGGTAATCTTTTTTTACCTGAAAAACTTTGCCATACCCTCCTTTACCTAATACTTTTCGTAATTCAAAATCCTGGGGACCAGTTTTTTCTTGACCTGGATTGACATTCTGTTCAGTTAATTGCACTGTTTCAATATCATCAGAGCTAAAATTAATATAGTTAATAGTTTTTTTATATACATAATATGAATAATGGCTCAATAGTGTGGCCATCTCCTTTATTGGAAGAAACATAAAAAAAGTTGTTTTCAAAAAATGTTTTAATTACCTACATTATACACACTTTTATAAACATAAGTACCTAGTTAGTTTTAGCGACCTTAGCGTCGACCTTTTTTTCAATTTTAATTTTGAAGTAATCTGGGTGTTACATAATTACAGGACAAACCAAACATAGTTTTTTAAATTAAACACACTGTGTATTTACATATTTGAATTCAGCTCAGATATCTCCATCTTTTAATATGGGGTTTTGCTAGTATACACAAGGTATTTCAAGAGTCATTTTTATGTTAAAATTGTCATGAAATGTTTTTTTTTTTGAAAAATTTAAATGATTTTTTTCATTATGAAAATGTTTACTACATGGTCTAATTTAGTCGTAATAAATTATTTTCTCAGTTTGACTTTATTTGTATACCAGTTGAGGCCAAGCTTGGATCCATGATTATCTAATTATCTTTTTAAATGGAACACCCTGTATTTTATATCAGCATTATAAAGGTTTAATACAGTTCTTTAAATTTTATTACGCATTTCCTATACCAAAATTTGCAATTTCCTGAGATATTTTAAGTTTTATTAGTAAAAACTTAATTCCATTAAATTAATTCAAAAAGATTAAGTATGCTATGGAAAAAATCTCGTCTGTTTCACTAATTCAATTTGTAATATTCTAAATGCAATAAAAAAAAAACTCAAGAATCAGAGTAATGCGATACGAGTCATGTATTTTCCATATAATTAACATAATTTAACACTCATGCATGGGCAAGATGTACACATTTTTTTGAAATCATAAATAGACAGACCACTGAAAAATGTGTTTATGCAGTATCGTTTTCCTATGTTCTATTCCTATTTCCAGCATCTCAGAATGTTTTTCGTCTTCTGGGTTATACGTAGACATGGAAACGAATTCTGTATCATTTCAATTAAATGAAATATCGATCAAAGTCTTTTTTTGGATTCAGACGCAGTATTATGCGGTTAGTATAACTAAAAGTATATTTTTAGTTCTAACAAAATGTGTTTGAGGGCGCTTCAAATTATGTATAAAAATATACATCATATATACTTCATTCATTCAGATATAGTATAATGACGCGTTCGTCATCTGGCAACACCGCATCGAAAATATATCTATTTCATAATATAATTTAATATTTGATATGTGGTTGGTTCAGTCGATCTGGGAAACACCAAAACACTATATACTGCACTCGACGCGTGTTTCACCAACCAAGTTGGCATCATCTGGAGATGATTAAAACTAACCAACAGTTAGTTTTAATCAACACTATATACTGCACTCGACGCGCGTGGCGCCAACCAAGTTGGTATCATCTGGAGACGATTAAAACTAACTGTTAGTTAGCTTTAATCATCTACAGATTATACCAACTTGGTTGGCAAAGCGCCTGTCGAGTGAAACATATAGTGTTTCGTGAAAAACTACGTCAGTGTTATCTTCACATAAAAGGTTCCAACCTACTACAGGACTCAGTCGATCTATTTTCTATATATTTTCCTTGCCAGCCAAAGTCTAATCAATCTAAAACAGGCAATCAACAGTTTGATATAATTTATTTACAAAATGGCATCTATTAATAAGTGATAAATAATAACGAGCAACTTTTTTTTTATTTACAAAAAATTTCTGTTTATTCTATTTTAATATTTTAGTAAACTTTATTTTGAACTGATTTACGTGTTTATGAGTAAGCCTGGCCAAGGTCATTAATCCTACAGAGACGTACTGGGTATGTATCATATCATAATACTTGAATAAGTACAATAATAAACACAAAAATATTTATATATTGTGATGTATGTTTTTGTACTATTTCGTTCGCTTTAAATTCTTTTTTTATGCATTTCCTTATATTTTGTAAGCTTAGTGTTGCACATTATTATTAAACTGTTAAATGACGTTCACACATGTACATTGTATATCTAAGTGATAATAATAAATAAATAAAATAAATGGAAATAAATTTTATTAATACTGGTACACTTTATAAAAATATGTACAAAACTCACCTTCTTAAGCAGATTTATGAAGTAGCTTGGTTGTCGTTATCACAAACTGGCACTTCTGTAATAATTCAGATATGTTTCTACAGTTGTCTCAGTAAGCAATGTTCGTTGTGGTGAAAAAATATGTTTGTATTTTGAAAAAACCGTTCGACATCTACGGAAGTAATACAGGCATAAGTAAAACACTGTGAACTCACTTAACGCAGCTGTAAATGCACCATCACAAATTTGTCTTAATTTGGTAAAATCAGGATCTTTCAGTAATACACTTTCGAATTTTTCAATAACGGGCTTATTTTTTGCGTCATTTATAGTCTGTAGCTGCGTATTTACGTCGTCCACTATTTGCAGCGATTCCACTAACGACAACGAAGTATTTTGCAATTTTTCTATTGCGTCGTGTAGTCCTCTATAATTATTATAAATAGTTTTTAAATCTGTTTGAAGGAAAACATCTTGAAAGCTTGTCTGGCTTTCCTTAATAGCTGCAGCCTCGTTAGGGTTGAACTGTAGTATCACAGCTTTTATTTGTTGAAAATATTCAGCATTATAAAAAGCTGCCTTCAACCACGTTCGCCAACGTGTAAGAATCGGCTCTGGTGGTTCCGGAATACCAGGACACAGTGTGTGAAATGCTCGAAGCCGTTTAGGAGATTTGAGAAATACTTTTTTTGTATTTGCTATTAATGCATCTACCTCTGGAAAACATTTTCGAATCGTTTCTGCTACAAGATGGAACGCATGCACTTTACACGTAACATATAAAAATCTACAATCGTCTCTTTGAAGAAAACGGCCCACCAAACGCATTGTCGCAGCACCGTCGGTCACAAACATCAACACTTGACTTGTTGACAGTTCAAATTTTTCGAAAGTCTCCAACACCACCCGCGTAATTGTTTCGCCAGTACACGCAGTTAGTCTTTTGCTAGCTAGTAAAAGTGGAAATGTTGGTTTAACAGGGTCGAGTACACGTACTATAATATTTAAAATAGATTTTTTTTTACAATCTGTCGTCTCGTCAACACATAACCACAGCCGTGTATTTTTTTAATGCACATTTAATCCTATTTACAATGACTTTACGAACACTTGGTAGATATCTACGTAACGATGAACGACTTGGTAAATTCACCTGGGGATTGTATTTATTCCAGAACTCCCGAAATGCTGGTTTATCCAATATGCGCAGGGGAACATCACAGGCAATCAGCATTAACAGTAAATCAAACATAAACTGAGGTTTCAAAGAATAGACTGCCATTTTTTTTTATTTTTATACCGGTTACTATTGACATGAATTTTGCAGCCGTATTTATTCCAGCACATTAAGTCTTGATCACAAACTTTACAAATTTTTTTTTACATCCATCATAGAATAAATCCGGAAATTCACCGATAAATTTATTCACTTTATCAGCGTACGGTCGTTTTTTACTCTTTACGCTCAACATTATTTATTATTTATTAGTACTCTATGCATCGACCGACAGATAACAACTGAAGTGTGTCATCGTAAACAAGCGCGCGATGGCATTGGTATTGCGCCCGACCCTGAATCTACCATCGCTTGGCCAGGCTTAGTTATGAGTTAATGCCAATAACAAGAAGTATGGCGGAGAAACAAACACAGGGCTTGTTAGCAACGTTTTTAGAACTGATGAAAAATTAAGAAAGAATACGGAAGAAGACAAAAAAACAAGAAAGAAAAAGGCAGGAAGAAAGAGATGACCTAAGAAAAATGATGGGAGAAGAAAAGAAACGCCAGGAACAGAAAGACGAACAAAGAAAAATGATGGAAGCTCGAGGAAGAAAACAACAAGAAAGAGAAGGACAAAAGAGAAGACAACATGAAGAAAAAGAAAAACAAGAGAGAAGACGACAGGAAGAAAAATAAGAACGAGAAGACGACAGGATGAAAAGAAGACTTAAGAAAAATGATGGAGTCTGGCAAAAAGACAAGATGAGAGCGAAGATTTAAAGAGAAGCCTAGAGGAATAGCAGGCAGCCATTTTCACACTCACTGAAAAATTTAAAGGTGAGTTATAGAAAAAGTTAATGAAGTTCAGAAATAACTGAAGTTAAAGGCAAAATCAGGGATGTTGAAGGAGAGATAGCCCGATTGAAACAACAATTAAGAAGAAGGGAATCCAATTGGTACTTTCGTCTTTTACTAGATTAGAATCGCCTTCCTTCGACGGTCACGGATCCTGGTCAACATATTATAATAGACAGTTTGAGGCAGCTGCACGTTCAAATAATTGAAACGGCGAGGAAAAAGCAACAGCATTGGTATTAGCACTGAGGAGCTAAGCATTAGACGTGCTCCAAACAATTTTTGCAGCACAACAACAAACCATTAGTATTGTGGAGGCAGCATTAGAACTAAGATTTGGCAACCAACATCTCGCCCAAGTATATCAGGCTCAGCTCAAATCACGCAGACAACGGTGGAGAAAGCCTCCAGGATTTCAAAGCTGCTGTACAGATATTAGCGCATCTAGCCTACCCTGATACACCAATGGAGTTTCAACAATCGTTAGTAATTGGAACTTTTATTGATGGAGTGAGGGATCAGGAGGTTATTTGAATTCTTAAGTTAGCCAGGTACAAGCGAAGTAGTGTGGCTTCAGTATATGCACTTGAGACTGAAGATGCCTATAAGGATACTACACATTCAAACCAGTGAGTGAGGGCTGTGGCTGTGGAAGAGACCCCGGCAGAAAAAAATACTGAAGCTGTATTGTCTGAGATACAAAAGATCACCCAACTACTAACAAAAACGAATTCCCAGCCGAGACAAGACCAACAAGAAAGTAGTGGAAGGCTGAATGGAGATATACGTTGTTATATGTGTGGCAAACTGGGCCATATTAAGAGGAACTGTCAGCGCAGAGCAGAAAGGGTAAGCAGTGCTGTGGTTGGAGGGCCACAGGAAAACTAAAGATGGCTGGCACTTCAGGGGCTGCGCTGGCCAAGAAATGTTGTGACCCCCGAGAAATAAAAGTTTCTCAGCTTCGGACAGTTCAAAGTAATCTGTTGTAGGACGGTTAGGTAAATAAGAAGAAATGTCTCTTCACAATCGATACAGGAGCTACGTCATCAATAGTATGAACAGGATTCATAACGGGTTTATATGGAGCTGCAAATTGGCCGTTTATGTTTTAAACACCAAGTTATTGTGGCTGACCTTACAGATGACTTCACTTTGGGATTAAAAGTTATGGAAAAGTATGGATTGGTACTTGACGTGGGAGAACGAGTTGTAAAGATTGGAAATGAAGAAATTATTCTTTCAACGGCAGATGCAGAATTCCATAATATTAGGCTACTAACGTCGATGACAATAAAAATTCCTGCACACATAGAAAAAATAATTGAGGCAGTCCTGGAGGAAAATTTTGTGGTATACCGCTTTTGCCTCGTTGAGACGGATGACTCAATTACAATGACAGACAATGTGATCCTGGCGAGGACTTCAACACAGACTACAGACAAGATGCAGATTAGAGTGGTTAATCTAAATTCTCACTCAGTAACATTCAAAGAAAGCGAAGCAATTGGCACCTACACGTCAGTCACAACATGGATTGCGAGATGTGAGGAACAAATCGTTGGAACTTCGTCTACAGATATGGAGCAAGAAGTTATGAAGATGTTAAGTGCTCAGCTAGAACATTTAACTCCAGATGAACATAGAGAAGCTTTAAAAATTTTTAAGAAAGTACAGTATTTTCAAAGACACAGAAACTCTTACAAAGACCAACATATTCCAACATCGGATAAATACAGGTGAATCAGCTACCATTCGTCAACCACCTTAAAGACTCTCATTAGAAAAAACAAAAAGAGGCTTCTGCAATGGTACAAATGATGCTTAAAGACGAAGTTATTGAGGAATCAACCAGCCCTTGGTCGTCACCAGTAGTTTTAGTTGCTAAGAAGGATTGAACTTTAAGATTCTATGTCGAGCACAGGAAATTGAATGACGTCACAAGAAAAAACAGCTATCCGTTACCCCGAATTGATGACACACTAAGTACGCTGCTGGTAGGCTCACAGTGGTTTTCCACTCTAAACCTTCGAAGCGAATATTGGCAAGTGGGGCTTCATCCAGATAACAAAAACAAGACAGTCTTTTCGACAGGAAGTGGCCTTTACCAATTCACGTGATGCCTTTCGGTCTGTGCAATGCGCCAATCTAGTACGTCGATTTGGTGTGCCCCTGGAGGTGCATTTGGACCAAGGAAGAAACTTTGAATCAGGAGTGTTTCAGAAGACGTGTAGCTTATTGGGAATTAATAAGACAAGGACAACAGCCCTACATCTACAATCAGATGGAATGGTGGAGAAATATAATAAAACCATAAAGTAGTTGAGAAACACTTACCTCTTTTTCTTATGGCATACAAGGCCTCCATTTATGAAACAACAAAACAGACGCCGGCTCGCGTGATATTTGGACGTGAGATTAGACTCCCATGTGACTTGATGTTTGGTACACCAGATGAGAAGTGATTTTCCACAAATGACTACGCTGATGAAGTTGCTGAACAGCTGAGGAATATCTATGAGCCTATACGAGACCGAATTGCCATAGCAAGTGATCGTATGAAGGTTCGTTATGATCTTAAGGCGAATTCAGGAGGTTTCCAGGCGAGAGATCTGGTTTGACTATATAACCCACAACGAAAGAAAGGCAAGTCCCCGAAGTTTCACCCCCTTGGGAAGGACCATACACTGTCGTCACCAGAATAACAACGTCGTATACCGATTTCAGCAAAATCCAAAATCAAAGATGAAAGTGTGCACATAGACTAGTCAAATATGCAGGGAACAATGAATTGTCTGACGGGGATGTTCAGACTTAAGGAGGGGGCAATGTTACGCCACTGGACTGTGTAGACTGGAATAATGTTACTAGAATTGTACGAGAAGAGCCGGGAATATTCTGGAATGTTAGACCGCGTGAATGGATGTATAAATAAGACGCACGGTGGGCCGAGAGTAAGTCTTAAGTTGAAAGTGGACGAGTAAAGTAGAAATAAGATAGACTTATAAGTGTATAATTGTGATTAGAATGAAGACAGTCAGTAAATTATTGTTGTTAATTATTAATTAGTTAATAGAGTGGTAAGTAAGTGTTGTCTGGACTTTCAATCAACGAATCTACGAGTATAGGTGTTTGTCGGGATAGCAAACACGTGACAATAAATATATTTTTTTTACTTTACGTGGATATCATTTATTTTTTCTTAACTGTGTCTGTTTTACCTGTTTCTTCTTATTTACACATGATATGTATGTATTCATTTTATTTTCGTATTTCGTGTTTCAGAATTTTATGTTTTATGTTCTGTGAAAATAAAAATTATTAGAACAATGTTACGTGTCACTTTTTGCTCCACGTAACTGGTTTTAAATTTGAATAAAATGTTTAGAATTACTATAACTAAATCATACACTTTATAAATTTTTCTGGTGAATTTTATTTATTTTACTAAATTAAATTAGTTATTGAAGATAGCCTAGTAAATTCATAATAGTCAGTTGTAAATCTTGTCCTTGTGCTGGTAGATAAACCGCTACCTCTGCTGCGAGAAATCGTACACTCCTTGTAGGCTCGAACACTTGGGGAGCTCTGGAAAACAATATTCGTAGGTTAGATTCGGTTGACCAGCTTATGAATAGTTTAATATGTCCAATTAAATGGTGAGGCCTGGTTGAGGCAATTTTATTAGTGACTATTTTTGGAAACGGTTATGAATAGTTGTAGCTAACCTTATTAGGAGCCCTGCATGGTCTGGGAGGATGATCTTCTACTGGGTAGTGGTCTCGAGGTACGTCCAAGTATGTAGGTTCGCGGGGTATCGTGGGAGCACTCACAGTAGTATATTTCACTCTGCAATGGAATCTGTGTTGGGGTCATTCCGGTTTAAAAACCTATGCCTAGTGAAAATCATCAGATAAGGTATAAATTAGTCGCTAATAAAGGTGGTACTCACTTTATTGAACTGTTTTCCAGTAGTTTTCCAATCACAACACTGGTAAGACTATTCACCTGTCGATTATTTAGGGTTAGGTTCTAGTTGACGGCTGATTACATTTGACGTAGTCTGCCTGTGGTATGAGCAGTGGCGCCGCCGAAGTGGGTTTATATTTTCCGTTAGGAGAACAATGGTTTTGGAATTTTGCTTGTTGTTGCCGATTAGTTCTGGGGTCACGTGCATAACGCGATGGTGATAATCAGTGTAGGTTGTTAACATCACAGTTAGTAGCAGTTTCGAATTAAGCACAACGTTGAGAAATCATGAGGGTGCCGCTACTGATTCTATGTCGTGAGAGCAGGATTTGTTGGAGTTTCGGGAAAATGGGAACGTGAACCGAAATTCTGTCAGTTTGGGATTGGTCACGTGGGTTTTTGGTGTCGAAAGGGGAAAGAAGATGGTTGGATCTTGGTAGCCGGTCGTAAAACACATTTATATTTTTGGTAATCATCTTGATGGATTTTTGTGTTTTCGACTTTTGAAACGGATTTCCTATTTGGATGGACTCTGGTTCCAAGTTGTTAGTTGGTATTTTTCTGGAAACCTGTACCGAAAGGGAGTTAGTGGCTACAGCGTTCTTCATTTTTTTTCTGTGAGTAGCACGTTTTCTTTACAACAATCCTGCTGTAATGACATCGTTTTCTCTGTTATATAGACATAGCACAATCGAAAAGTAGATGTTCAACCACTGATTGCGGCCCAAATCTCTACTTCACAAGGGAAAACCCTCTGACGAGAGGTGAGGTTACGTTTTATATTTTTTTTTGCGAGATCTGGCCATGAATTAGGGGTGAGTATTTGGTACTAATGTGAGTATTATTGTTTTAGGGTTTTTTTTTTTGGGGTAAGATCTTTTACGACACGATTCCATTTTATTCTCCACGCACATCTGACATAGACAGATTCCATCACTTCTCACTACGTATTCTCAGCTCGCCTGGGAGTAAGGAGACTTCCACGGAGTATCCTGTTGCAAGGAAGCTGTGTCTTGGTGCCCTCGTTTTCAGGTCTCGCGAAAGGACACGCTGGAGTTGGTGGCCAGAAGGTGGGACACGATTTTTTTTCCTCCTCGACACCTACAGAGTGATATTTTAGGGCAGGTAACATTCGCCCGACAAGGTCGGGCATTCTCAATACCTACACCTACGCTAAGGTCCACGTGTATGAGCTTTAGGCTATACACATGTGCGTACACAATTAATTGGTAAATGTTTGTTTATACTTTTATGTTATAATTTACAGATATAAGGTTCATATATCCCTCTCAGTATAATTCTAGTTAGTATCGTCGTTCATACACCCATTTTATATTTTTGTAGTTTAATATCACAATTTACATGGTGCTTTTACATATACGTATTGGTGTTATACAAGTTCACCCCCAAGGTACACTGTCACATGTTAAAATATTACGACCTCGTAATTTGCTGTAGCCCCACAAACCTAACAGGTGCACCTATTGGGTCGTTTTTTAAAAGAGGGGGAAACCTTGTATACTAGAGTTTACATTTTTATCTTGTATACCTTGAATTTACATTTGTACTTTACATTTAATTCTTGTACTATTAAAATTTTGTACCGATTTACTAATTTAATTGTTTGTAGTTATTCTTAAGTAACCCACACCTACCCACTAGCTAGCCGAGTGTAATCTCCCACGCATCGTCCGGAGTGCACTATAAAAATAATTTTTCTGTAACGTAGAAGGGGTGTGAACACCCAATACACTTCTTCGCTGGGGGCTCTTTGCATCAGCACCAAATTTTATCCGTTTTCCTCTGTCGTAAGCACCAGCGTTACAAAATGGCGCCCAACAGGTATTAGTTTAGTATAGGGTGTGTGTTAATTAAGCGAATAATTTTGAGGGGTATGTGTTACTATTTTTTTTGGTAGACGATTTTTGGTCTTTATTTATTGATTTATATGTATGCACTTATGTAAGTTTACTATTAGTTAAGTGTGAAATAAATAGGTGGATATATACCATTACACGTGGCATTAAAATTTTGGAAATTTATTGTTCCAAGATATACAAAATCTTTAAAAGTAGTGAGTGATACGTAGACATCGAGGTTATCTTCTTTATAGGCAATCTAACACTAATGGCAATCAACTTATAACTTCTTGAACATAGACAAGGCCTATCAAAAAGTAACATACCTCTAGATAGTTAAGTCATTAAAGATTTTTCTCTTTACCACTTAGTATTTAATTGTGTAAAATCTTCTTCGCTGGGGGCTCTTTGCATCAGCACCAAATTTTATCCGTTTTCCTCTGTCGTAAGCCCCAGCGTTACAACAAATAATGCTTTTGTTATTTTTTCCATCATCCCAAACCTCGACGGTTCCACATTCATCTAATATATAACGACTAAAGAAACGAGTGGATAAAAATGTTAATGTTCAAAATTAATATGGAAATGTTCGATATTGGTATGTTAAATAATGTGAAAAAACGGTTTTTAAAAAACATGTTTCATTTATCCACCTTAATTTTGAAATCCAAAGCAACATTCAAGAAAAATAATAACGAACATCTGATTACCTCTCTATTTTCTGTTTACACCTTTCTGTCTCATAATATTGAGGTATTTTTACTAAAATAATTTATTGTTATTCTCTGATTGTACTTACACTATTAGTAGAACAAACCAATGGATTCAATTAAGTATTATAAACGTTAATAGAACTCGAAATGATTTTTCTATCGATTATTGACGTCCATTGGTTTGTTGTATTACTGTTACAAGTACAATCAAATAATAACAATAAATATGGCAACAGCGCCGGACGCAGTATAATTCTGAGTTTGTCATAAAGTATACATTTAGGACGTCGCATTGTACTGGAGATGTAAAATGTTATACTCCGAACGCAGTAAAGTGCTTTTATTGAACGGACGCAGTATTGTCCTGTATAGCGTCATTATGTCACTTTTCACTTTAAGTACCATGTGTTTTAGTTTCGTTGGAAGATTACAGTTAGGGACTAGCGTTTGGCTATTTCCGTCAAGCTTACAGGCTTGAACGACGAACTCCCTTACGGGAAATCATATAAATACGCGAGACGGCGTAGTGTCGTGGTCACATCTCTGACAACCCTAAGCTATACGCTTTGGTTCTACGGAATCGGGTACGAAGAGATTGTCCAGCTCTCCGTGGTATAGTTGTACTCCAGGTCAACTCTCTGACAGCCCTAAGATTCGCGCTTAAGTTTTCCGGAATCAGGAAATAAGAGATTGACCCTGTCTCGGAGCTATAGCTATCTACCAGCCCTGGGAGCCGCGCTTCATTATCGTGCAATAACCACCCACGCCGCCGCCGCCATGGAGGCGAGTAATTCAGGGGTTACTCCAGAACCCGGAGGAGTAAATCCCGCAGAACTCTCCGTGTGTACGCGAATAGGTAAGGATGGCATTAAATATTTTTTATACCGCGTTGCCATGCTTTTCGTACGCGAGCTTACTAGATTTCATTCGATTAAACCAATTTCTTTTGCTATGAGTATAATGACAACGATAATCAAAGTACGTCTTTATATGCTTGAGGTTTCGCAATGTTAATAGGATTTGATTGGTGGTACCAAATAATTTACAGATAGACCTTCTATAATGCATTTCTCAATGCCTTTGTCATTAATATAATTAGGACCTTCAATATTAACTTATATAAGATCAGGTATCAGTAGTTAAGTTTCGTTCATTTGTCCGCATCAAGGTCAGGTCAGGTTTAAGAACATGGCGTAAATCATAAATAGGAGTCAACTGAATCTGCAATGTCACTTTATCAAATTTCACTCTTTGTATGCGGGACTCGAACGGTCAGCTGTTAAGTCAGTACGGCCAGATGTCGATAACACAATACGCTAAATTAATTTCATCCCTCTGAGGTGTTGACCATGGGACCCTGTTTCTCGACAGGAGATCCGGTAGTGGGCACCCCGTAAGCATCGTTTAATGTTTTATAACCACAGCCTCCGTACGCGTGCCCTGGATGCAATTGACGTCTGCCAACACTTTACAAAACACTACGTGGTAGTTCGTTTCACCTTGGTTTAAGCCTTGACGGCGGGATGTATTTGGCAAGCCAAACAATTAACTGGACAGTTGTCTCAACGAATATCAATTGGCAGCGTTATTTGTGTGTAGAGTACTGTTGTACTGCGGCATTGTGTCCGCGCGTCAGTTAAAAAGCATTGTTATCTGCGTCTATCCGTCTAGCTTGACAGAGGACGTTCGGGTCCTCCACACATAAGTTTCTATTGCACCCATATGTAAGGTTTTGCATGTCACTTACACTACGGAGCGAAAGTTTCCGCCGCATGTAACAAGGGTTTGTTGCATTGCAGGTTCAATTAGCTAAATGTAATGTATCTCTTGTAGACAGTTGTCTATGCACTGAAATAAATCTGTTAAAACGTTATTTGAGTTTCCTTGACTTATTTCTAGTTTCAGGTACAAAAGTGAATTCTAAGCAAATTAGTAATAACAAATATAAAGTCACATCTTACTTACATTTTTCTTTGTTAAAACACATATCAGTGCAGTGCAGATCAAGGTTCATAATAATTGGTAAAAGTAGGTAAACAAATTAAAGCAAATTAAATCTCCTAAACAAATTAATACCAAACTTTATAAATGGTTACAATAACAACAAATTTGAGGTCTTACCATTAAAAGTAGATGATCACGAAAAAGACCAATTAATTAAGTATTACCTGTCGCTCCACAACAAGGTGAGAATTTTTGCGGTGTGACGTCACTCTGTATAAGTTTGCTACAAGTTGATACTATTATACTCACGGTTTGTGTTTACAAATTAAATTACGTTTTTTTTATGTTCTACCATGGAGAGTGAAAAGAAAAGGAATTATAAATATTGTATTATATCTAAGTGTACAAATACAAAAAAAACCCAGAAAAGTTAATTTTGTGTCTAAAATTAGAAGTAAATGGCCGAATCGTGAAATTATCGGAATCTATACGATTATATTGCTGCCAAGATCATTTTAATGCCAGTTTAGACAATATTTGCAAGTTTTCTCATTAAAACCAATGATTTGATATGATTTTCTCAGTATCACATAAAGTAAGGAGTAATTATAAATACGTCATTTTCGTCAGCAATAACGTTTATTACTACTATTTCCAACAGATATTTACTACCTGTTATTAAATTATTATAAAAGAATTAATGAAGTAAGCCGAGACGAAAAATAATAGTTAATATTAAAATATTGCAGCTATTTGTTTATATATTTTGAGCTTAGGTACCTTACAATGTTTGTGAATATGGATATCTAATTACGGAGAAATAATATAAATAACTAGGCCTAAACAAATTTACTGTAATGAACAATGAATGATACACACCTTGTTGATTTTGTACCTCTAATGTCAGCACTGATAAAAAATAAAATCAGTATTATTAACAAAGAAACTGCTCAGTGCTCATCATGAACACGTCTATTTTCGATAAATTGTTGGCCTGAGCTTGCACAAAACCATTGGCCGCCATTTCACCACTCAGATAAATTAATATATTAGTGATTTTTACGTAAATAATAAATAATTTAACAGTCATAAACTTGCAATTTAATGCATTCAAGTAGACTGTTAAAGCCAAAGTTATACGGTATGACGTCAGGCCAATAGCACAGCGTTCGCGATCACGTGGTTTTGCTTGCATAAAACTTTAAATTTTAAATTAAATTATTTACGAAAAATATGAAAAAAATTTTTTTGTTATATTATCATATAATATTTATCATGAAAATAAAATAAATTAATGCATTTCTAAAATGCATGCATCTTGTTTATTCATTGATAATTTTCTACCAAATTAAAAAGTAGAAATGAATAAATTTATTGACAAAAACACTAATAAAGAAAGAAAAATTCAAAAATAGAAAATATAATTCAGTAAATTCGATAGTAAAGGCAGACTGTTTATGAAGAAATGATACTGGATATTACTGCCGCACTCATACAGTTACCTAGGAATTAATATCCTTAAATCCATACAAATGATTTTTCATAAAAAATTAGATGTAGGTACTTTTGTTAGATATGTGTGAGAATTTTAAATACACCCTGTATAAAAATACTTTTAGAAAAAGTATTTTTTGTACGTCCCTTTATCGTTTTTAAGTTAAAACTCTTTGAATTTGTGATTGAAATCCATTTAAAAATTAACATTAGCTAAAAATGAGTCTCACCCAAAAGGGATAATTATTGACAACTTTGTGTTCGATGATTTTCAGTAACACCCAGTAGGTTTACACAAAATCCCACAATGCAAAATATCTTCTCTAGGTTCCCAAAACAGTATATAAAAAATCTGAAAAATCGTTCGAAACCCAGAATCCCTCTTGTCCTGCTATGCCTTTTACATAATGTAGGGTAAAAGCTCCAATTATTGGCACTTTAAGCTCTTGGCGAAGCAGTAAAAATTACAAAAAATAAAGTATTTTACCTACGGCCTCTAATATTTTACCAAAATATAAGGTGAAATGTCAATTTTATATGCCTCTACTGGATAAAAATTTTTTTATAATGATAAATTAACTCCTATATGAAAAAGTCTATCTGACAGCACATTTTTGTCACTTTGACAGCGATAAAAAAGGTGCATCGTTTTTTATCACCGATAGAAATATATAACAATTTATAACAACTGTATTTTTAATAACTGTTCCTTTAAATAATTGTATAAATAAAGATAATTATTATTGTTGTTCATTCACATATTCTGTCGTTAATTTATCTTGCCAAAAAACACTCGAGCTTTTCTTTTATGGATAAATTTCTTTTTTAACTCAAAATTTTGCCAATCAGTAATTTTGCTCGAAAACTGACATTTGACAAAATCGCTCGACCTGCGGTCTCGCGATTTTTTCATGTCAGTTTTTCTTATAAAATTACTGATTGGCAAAATTATTTCGTTACAAAGAGAAATTTATCCGATAAAAAAAAAGCTCTTGTGCTTTTACTGTTGATAATAATAAATAAATAGTAAAATATTGTTAAGGTACCAATTATTGTTGGCACATTTTTCCTATTGCGGGCACCCAATGTTATTTGCACTAGCAGTAAATTTGTGTTACTGAACATAAAAAAATAAAGCAAACGTGAGTAGGTACAATAATTAAAAAATCATTTAATAAATCTTGTAAATTATTTTTCATAATGTAATTAATATAAAATGCTGTTACAACTCTCACATTGTATTCCCAATATTTCTTTGCTGATACTGAATGCACAGGAAAAACAAAGCCCATTTGTGTTAATTGAATTTTTTCCAGAGATATGCCAAGGATTTCATATTTGCAGTTTCCTCTTTTTTTCCTCTTTATTGGCAAATAATTTCTTTGTAACATTTTCTATTTTTAGATTACGAGGTCTCTGGAGATTTGTCAGAAATATTCTAATCTGGCAATATCTGGACGTCTATTATATTTACATCTTCATGTTTCTGGTTGATCGATATGGTACTGTTTGTTATGACAATGAAACTCTTTAGAATGTTTGTAGGTTTGGTTTTAACTTTATTCTCATTTAATTTGTTACTATTTGTTTTGCCTTTATTTTGTTTCTGTATCAATTTTCCACTTCGAGTTTACTTGCATCGTTGCAATTTTCTTTTTTGCTGCTATATCGGCCTTTATTTTTTTGTTTCTCAGCTCTTTGTGCCTTTTTCTCAGTCTTGATCTACTCTTTATCGGCTTTAACTTTTTCTTTTTCCTCATGCATTTTTTTAAATCCTGTAGAAGTAATTACACACCGCATTGTTTCTGTTTGCCTTTTTCCTGTTTTTTGTGGTGTATTAGGCCACAATAAATAAATCGTTTAGACTCGCATTTTAATTATCGCAAATGACCATGGGAATTTCCAAAACCTATTCTATAATATTGTTGGCTTCAGTATCAACTGAAATGCTCAAAAACCTTTCTGTTGTATTCATCAAATCATCTGCTTTTGTATTGTATATACTTTAAATTCTTTTAAAAGGTTTAAAAGAAACTGGGCGTCCTCGGAAATGAAAATCTTGCTAGCGTGTTATTAAATTCCTCCAGTTGTTCTAATTTTTCTTTTCCAAGGATTTTAATAAACCTCTCGTAACTCAAAGTGTTTTTAGTCTTTTCCTGACTTACGGTTTGTTGATCACTAACGTTTTGTTTACCTAAACATTTGGAAAAGTAGAACTTGTCAACATCCAAGGACACAAGCCACAAGCTCTAAAACCACTGACGACGGTTTTCTTTGTTATGCCTAAAAATGCATCCTTCAATATTGGTGTAAAGTATACCTTGGTCAACTGGCAAAACGGATTGTCTCTTCTCCACTTGTGAACTGAGGTTTTCCACATTGATTTTAGAGGTTTGAAGCAGGACACATCTGCGGGCTGTAGTATCCTCACCCTTAGGATACAAAGCTATTAAAATTATTTGTAACTGGCTACACAATTGACTTAACTCATAGGTTAAGTGTGTTTTATGACCATCTACAAATTAGATGATTGAAAATAAAACGTTTCTCTTTTTCAAGTGTGGATAGAGTATGTTCGATATACCGCTAGAAAAATCGAAATCCCGTCAAAAATACTAAATTATGTGATGTATAAGCAAATAAAGTTCATCAAAATGGTTTTTGGGGAAAAACTCAATTTTTTCAAATGGAACCATACTGATATTGGTACCATTTATTAGTACTATTAATAAGGCATTTATTCATGTATTAAAATATGCGATAAATACAAACAAAATTACAGCTAAAAGAAAATAAGAAAATACAATTTTGTTCCAATTAAATGTTAAGAAGTAACTAACTAAGGTGGCTTTGAAAACAATGAAATATTTAGCTTGTCAAACATTTGTTGGTTTACCGGTGTTTTTATTGTGTCTTTAAAAATTGTATAAAATTCTTGTTAATTGTGTTCAAAATGCAGCAAATTTATACAAGAGATGAAAAAGTGGACACGTTAATTATTTATGGGGAATGTAGAAAAATGCCATTGCAACTAGACACATTTATGCCTAACGATATCCTGATAGACAATGTCCAGCGAGAAATTATTTTAATTGTCTTGAAAATCAATTCCAAAGTGAGCCCAACAATGATCCCGAAGAAAATTTCATTCTTGACGAAGGAACGGAAATTAATGTTTTGGCTCGAGTAGATATTGATAACACTGTTTCTTGGGTTTGAACTGGAAATTAGTCACCAAACAGTAAGCCGACTTTTGCACAAATACCACTATAAATCTTTTAAATGCCAATTGCACCAGCACTTGTACGAAAATGATTACGAACGTAGGATGGAATATTGTAATTGGATTTTGCAGAATAACGTGCAGCCAAACAATGATTTGTGAACGATTTTATTTTCGGACGAGTCTAGGTTTACAAATTTGAGATTATTTAACCGACAAAATACAAAATATTGGTCACAAGAAAATCAAAATGTATTACGGGAGGGTAACTTTCAAGTGCGGTTCGGTTTCAATGTTTGGCTTGGATTAATCGGTAGTAGCATCATTGGTCCAATAATATTTGAAGGACCCCTGACTGGTGCCAGATACTTGGGATTTCTGCAAAATTAAATTGAGGACAGTTTAGCTGAATTACCTTTCCATTTACGACAGGGAATGTATTTCCAACAAGATGGCGCTCCTCTCCAAAGTCACCTGATTTAACACCCCTTGATTTCGTTGTTTGGGGTCATTTAAAAAATATTGTCTACGTAATCGCCGTTACAACACGTGAAGACCAGGAGCTACGAGTAAGACGCGCAATTGGCGAACGCTCTTCGAGAAAAAGCTATGCGAGTTCAGAAGTGCATTGACGTTAATGGACAGCATTTCGAACAACTGTTGTAATGTTTTGTGTTCATTTTTTTGTATTTCAAAGCCTTCTTATGTATAACAAGGTAATTAGAACAAAATTGTATTTTCTTATTTTCTTTTAGCTGTAATTTTGTTTGTATTTATCACACATTTTAATAAGACATATGAATAAATTCCTTATTAATAGTACTAATAAAAGGTACCACGGTACCAATATGGTTCCATTTGAAAAAAATGAGTTTGGCCCCAAAAACCATTTTAATGAACTTTATTTCACGGGATTTCGATTTTTCTAGCATTATACGGGTCATTTAGAATAAATCGGAACCATCATGGCACACTTAACTGGAAAACTAAAAATTAAATTATAAAAAATATTGACGTTTGAAATGTCACTTATTTGATATCGTTGGATTTAGAAAATTATGCAGAATTCAAAAATGCAATAATATATAGGGTGTCCCATTTAAAAATCGAAAGATAGTGTCACTTCCGGCGAAACCGGAAGTGAAAAAAATCATTGTCCGTCAAAAATTGCCGCTTATTTTGTATGTAGGATATCCCAAATTTCAATCAATTATCTTCAAAACTAAAGGAGAAAAGGGTGGTGTACCATGATCCTGTTACACCCGGTATATTCAAAAAATACTTCAGATTTCATCAATCCATTATCTGATACGTCAATACCCCAAGTATCCAGAACAGATACAGCAATATGAGGGCGTATCCTCTTGTAAGGATATATGAGCATCGTAGGTGTTATTTCTCCTGAGTCTGAGAAGGTAAATATCACAGTAACATTCGATTTAGCCATGCCCTGATCAATTTCATATACATTTCTTGATCCCTTGACACCTTATCACCATTAGGGCAAAGGCGGTTTCATCGCCATTGAAAAGCCTTGTAGTGTTCTAAAATTGTGAAAAATACCTTATCCTTTAAGTAAAATTCAACTAGTAGAAACCATTTGCGAATATCATTTTCGGCAATATTCCCACTAGCGTTGGTTACTGCTTCTGGTATGTGTTGGCTTAAAATTGGGTGTCGCTTTAAAAAACCTTGATACCAATGTCTCCCTGGAACATTTCTCTTGAAAGGATTTGGCCTTTTGCTTTGTCAAAAAACTGCTTCACTGAAGCCTGAATATCTGTCATCCTGCTGGGAAGCCTTTTCTTTGACTTTGTGTTAACCATTCTACAAGCTTCTTCCTCGTTAGTTAAGTAGGTTTCTGGTCCGTGGCGTATTTTTCTAAATTTCTCTGATAATCGAAACTATAGCGTCGATCTGGGTATTCCAAATTTTTTTGCTAGACTTTTTTGATTTTCCGTTCCTAATTTCACCTAAGGCTTTTGGAATAGTTTCCTCATCATAGGTGCTGAGTTTTTTAA
The DNA here is from genome assembly GCA_029963845.1 of Rhamnusium bicolor. NCBI lineage: Eukaryota > Metazoa > Arthropoda > Insecta > Coleoptera > Cerambycidae > Rhamnusium > Rhamnusium bicolor. The sequence goes on along the minus strand of JANEYF010002725.1, from coordinate 162,441 downwards.
TTTTTGCCATCTATCAAAAATAGCGCATTACAGCGGATTTTTTAAAAATATTTGTACTGCCAATTACTGGGTCTACTCAATCAAATATAAGTATTGTTACGTATTTGCTATTTCCACACACACCTGTACTCGTAGATTCGTTGATTGATAGTCCAGGTAACACTTACTTACTACTTTATTGACTAATTAATAATTAACAATAAATTAATGAGTGTCTTAACTTATAATCACAATTAAACACTTATAAGTAGAGTTGGCAAATCGGTCCGCAAGTCATGGGCGGTGCCTGGTAGAGAAATACTCAAATACGTAAGCGAGACTTGTTTGCTATTTTAGCAAAGACTAACATTTGATTTTAGTCTATTGTTATGCCACGTGTTGTATACAATGTAATTTATTCCTCTTCATTGTATTGTTGATAATTTTATTTGTTGTATTTTATTCTTGATATTAATTTAATAATAAATTATGTCAGACCTGCCGAAGGGTAAAAAACAGCCATACGCTGAATTCTCGGATTTATTCTACAATGGTGCTTTAATAATTTGTAAGGTGTGCGAGACAGACCTGATGTGCTGGGACAAACGTGATTGTAAACGTCACGTAAATTCTGTGCAACATAAAACAAAAAAAAATGGCGTGCCTTCGAAAACACAGTTTATGTTCGATTTACTCTTAATGCTGATTGCCTGTGATGTTCCGCTGCACATACTCGATAAACAACCATTTCAGGAGTTCTGGAATAAATACAATCCCAAGGTGACGTTACCAAGCTGCACAACGTTGCGTAACTATGTACCAACTGTAAGCGAAGACATTAGGTGCGTTCTTTCTAACTGAGATCTCAGTTAATCTAAATAGTTACGGTTACGGAGGCTATATCAAATAAAATTATGCTTTTATTTATGCAGTGTAACCGTAAAACTACTTAGATTAGCTGAGATCTCAGATAGAAAGAACGCACCCATTGTAAATAGGATCAAATGTGTACTAAAAAATACTCGGCTGTGGTTATGTGTTGCCGAGACGACATATTGTAAAAAAAATCTATTTTAAATGTTATAGTACGTGTACTGCACCCTCTTAAACTGACATTTCCACTGTTACTAACTAGAAAAAGACTAACTGAGTGTTGTGGCCAAACCATTACGCGAGTGGTGCAGGAGACGTTAGAAAAATTTAACCTATCAAAAAGTCAAGTGTGATGTTTGTGACCGATGGTGCCGCGACAATGTGTCTGGTGGGCCGTTCTCTTCAAGAACACGGTTGAGGGTTGGTACATGTTACGTGTAGTGCATGTTTACACCTTGTGGCAGAAACTATTCGTCAAGGTTTTCCAGAGGTAGATGCATTAATAGCAAGTACAAAAAAAAGTGTTTCTTAAATCTCCTAAACGTCTTCGTGCATTTCATAGCACACATGATGCTACAAAGTTTTTACAGATCTTTTCCAGTTTGTGATAACCAAGCTAGTTAAGAGGGTAAGTTGTGCATACATTGTTATAAACTGTAACAGTTTATTGCTTTTGTAACTAGTTAATTTCTTTTATTACACTTATATTGATGCGTACGCCTATGTCCGCAATTTTGCCAACTCTACTTATAAGTGTCTTTCTTATATATTCTTTACTCGTTCACTTTCAACTTAAGACTGAGTCTCGGCCCACCGTGCATCTTATTTAAACATCCATTCACACGGTCTAGAACATTCCAGAACATTTCCGGCCGTTCTCGTACAATTTCAGTCTCACATAACCAGCCTACACAGTCCAGTGGCGTAACAGTATGTAGCATTGGCACCCATGCCAACAATTAGAAAATGAATCCTAACAACAAACAATGCAACTTTAGCAACATTAACGACAATGAAGAAATTATTGGTGACCATGTAGCTAGTGAATTTGATAGTTTCTTACCTTCAATATTGAGCAAATCTGGACACACAACAAATAACTATTTTAGTGGCAACGCCATTACTATTTACTTTCTAGTTAAAAGTCGGTAGGAAAGAACAATGTTGCCATATTGTTAAAAGTTCAACATTTTCTCGAAAATCATTTCCTAAATAGAATAAAACTAATAAAAAGTGCTACTATGCCAATAACCGGCTGTACAGCGGATAGCAAGAAATATTGCAAGTACCGTCTTGCTTACAATAGTATTGCGGAAATATTGTCAACTGTATATATATTATCATCGAGATTACATAAGCAAAACAAGTCAATCAGAAATAGTATAATAAGTAAGTGAAAAATTGATTACAAGATTTGATCCTAACTAGCACACACCAAAAACAAGTTGGTAGTAAAAAGTAACTTTTTTTCAAAAATCTCTTCCCAGATTTATTTCCTCGAAGATATTTCTTACTATATGCGAAATTTAAAGAAAATCCTATTTTATATAGAAAAAGTACGGGATCATTTACTATTTTTTATGTTAAACTTAAGTAATATGGGTCGTAGATATTTTTGATTAAATTTAATGAAATGAAGTTTTTTACTAATAAAATTCAAAATATCGCAAGAAATTGCAGAATTTGGTATAAAAAACTTTGAAAATGCTGATATAAAATATCTCGTAAAATATAGGGTTTTATTAAAAAAAAAAATGAGCAAATCATGGATCCATGTTTTGCCTCGCCCTATATACAAATACAGTCAAACTTCTATAACTCGAACTTCTATATCTCGAAATTCTCTGTAACTCAAATATGTTCCTGTACACTTGATGTATACTTCATTTTAAAAGTATTTTCTTTAACACAAATTTTCTCTAACTCAAAGAGTTTCGGGGGGGATTTAGGAAGTTCGAGTTAGAGAAGTTCGACTGTAAAGCCAAATGGGAACAAATTATTCTACCGGCAATTTAATCGAATAGTATGCAAAATTAACCGGCTAAAAAATATTTTTAGCAGCTTGATAACATTTTAACATCATTTAAATTGTTTCGAAATCAAAATTTAATCTGTAAAATAAAACGATTCGGTAAACTTAATAACATTTTAAGCAGCAAATTGATACCCTAAGCGTCTTTCAAAAATCAGTATATAAGCAAAAAGGATGAATGAGCAGCGAAATAGACAGAATAGCAGCAGAATTAAAATTTGTACCGGAAAAGTATTTTCATCTCTTATATTGGTTTACACATTTTGTACAGCAATATGACAGTTACAAATTAACAATTTCAGCTAAAAATACAAGTTCTCATCATAATATTTCTTTGTTCGGATAATTTATTGAAGAGAGCATAGCGAGATTCAATTGCGAAGGCTGGATCTTAAATAAACAGCACGTGAGGTGCAGCGTCTTGCAATGACATGCGCTAAGCAGCGCGTCACTCTTCATACAAGTGTGTTTTGTGTATTCAGTCTCGCTTGTTTTTCCTTGTGTGGAAGCTTGATAGGTGCAATTGTTCACAGTTTTTTAAGATGTGTATGTGCAAACATGTGATTCGGTTAGCCACTCTCTTGAAATATGTAGTTCCAACTCTAGGAGCTAAAAATATACCGATAGAACAAAAAAAAAAGAGAGGTCACCCTTCTAAGGCCAAGCATGCACTTATTGTCCAGTCAATATATCATTTTAAATAGGTATTGTTACGCCACTGGACCGTGTAGACTGGTTAGATGAGACTGGAATTATACGCTAACGGCCGGGAATATTCTGGAGTGCTCTAGACTGGGTGAATGGATGTATAAATAAGACGCACGGTGGGCCGAGATTTAATCTTAAGTTGAACGTGAACGAGTAAAGAAGACATAAGAAAGAGACTTATAAGTGTTCAAGTGTGATTATAGTTAAGACAGTAATTAATCTATTGTTATCAATTATTAATTAGTAAATAAAGTAGTGAGTAAGTGTTACCTGGACTTTCAATCAACGAATCTACGAGTATAGGTGTTTGTGTGGATAGCAAACACGTAACAATTTGGTGTCAGAAGTGGGATTGGAAGAGAAATTTCTGGAATATTCGAAAAGGTTCTACAGTGTTCTTCTCAGAAATTAGTGGTAACACGGAGAATTAAGCTACTGGACAGTGTTTGGACGACTATTTCTGGACTGAATAGTGACTTTAATGTGGATTTTCGAGAAGTTCTAGAACATTCGATTTAGAAATAGCTGCAAATACGCGAGTGCCACTAGTTATAACGTGTCGTGGACTGAGAAAAAGGACTATTAGTGCAATTTCGGAAAAATTCTAGAACATTCTATTTGGAAACTACAGGAGATACATGAATTGTGTCGACGGGAACGTGTTGTAGACTTAAAAACAAGACTACAAGTGACTTTTAGTGACAATTCTAGAACATTCGATTTGGAAAACCACAGAAGATACGTAAACTGTGTTAACGGAAAAGTGTTATAGACTCAAAACAAGACTTATTAGTGATATTTCGTGAAAATTCTCGAACATTCCATTGGACAATTAGTGGAGATAAGTGAATTTTGTCAACACAAAAGAGGTATAGACTCTAAATAAGACTTTCTAGTGCTGTTTAGAGATTTTTCTGGAACATTCCATTATTAAAATAGACGTGATATCAACTTTTTACGGATTTTATAGTGTAATAAACTTTATTTTGAACTGATTTACGTGTCGTGAGTTAATGCCAACAACAAGAAGCATGGCGGAGAAACAAACACAAGACTTGCAGCATTGGTGCAACAAATGCAAGAACAGAGAAAAATTGTGGAAGATCAAGAAAGAAGACGACATGAAGACAAAGAAGAACAAGAGAGAAGACGTCAAGAAGAAAAAGAACAAGAGAGAAGACGACAGGAAGAAAAAGAAGAACAAGAGAGAAAACGCCAGGAAGAAAAAAGAAGACTTGATAAAAATGATCGAAGGCCTGGAAATAAGACGACAGGAAGAAAAGGAAGAACAAGAAAGAAGACGACAAGAAGAAATAGAAGAACAAGATAGAAGGCGTCAAGAAGAAAAAGAAGAACAAGAGAGAAGACGTCAGGAAGAAAAAGAAGACTTAAGAAAAATGATGGAGGGCTTGGAAATAAGACGATTGGAGGAAAACCAAGATATAAAAAAGAAGCTTAGAGGAACAGCAGGCAGCCATTTTCTCCCTCACTGAAAAATTTAAAGGAGATGTTATCGAAAAAGTCACTGAAGTCGCAGGGAAAGTCTGTGAAGTCGAAGGACAAGTTAATGAAGTTAAAGGAGAGGTCAGTGAAGTTAAAGAAAAAGTCAGCCAAGTTGAAGGGGAAATAACCGAAGTCAGAGGAGAAGTAGCCCGACTCAAGCAACAATTAAGAGAGAAGGATGGCCAATTAGTACTGTCGTCTGGTGCTAGGTTACAACCACCTTCATTCGACGGTCAAAGTTCATGGTCAACTTATAAGAGACAATTTGAGGCAGCTGCACGTTCAAATAACTGAAACGATGAGGAAAAAGCAACAGCATTGGTATTAGCACTAAGGGGCCAAGCATTGGATCTGCTCCAAACAATTCCTGCCGCACAACAACAAAACTTTAGCATTTTGGAGACAGCGTTAGAACTAAGATATGGCGACCAACATCTCGCCCAAGTATATCAGGATCAGCTCAAATCACGCCACAATGAGGTGGAGAAAGCCTCCAGGAGTTCGAGGCTGCGGTAGAAAGATTAGCCCATCTAGCCTATCCTGATGCACCAATGGAATTTCAACAACAGTTAGCAGTTGGTACATTTATTGATGGAGTAAGGGACCAGGAAGTTAGGCGAATTCTTAAGTTGGCCAGGCATAAGCTTAGTAGTGAGGCTTTAGTACATGCACTGGAGATTGAAGCTGCCTATAAGGATACCACGCAATCAAATCAGAGAGTACGAGCTGTGAGTGTGGAGGAAGACAAACCAGACAACACAACACAAAACCTGATATCTGATCTACACAAGATGATGACCCAACTACTGACAAAATCGAACTCCCAGCAGAGACAAGACCAACAACAAAGTAGTGGGAGGCCGAATGGAGGCATCCGTTGTTATAGGTGTGGCAAAGTGGGCCATATCAAGAGAAACTGTCGTCAACGCAGCCCGGAAAGGGTAAATGCTGCTGTGGTTGAGGAGCCACAGGAAAACTAAAGATGGCTGGCAATTTGGGGGCTGCGCTGGCCAAGAAATGTTGTGACCCCCGAGAAATAAAAGTTTCCCAACTTCGGAGAGTTCAAAGTAGTCTGTTGTTGGAGGGTTATGTAAATAAGAAGAAATGTGTGTTCACAATCGACACAGGAGCTACGTCATCAATAGTACGGGCAGGATTCATAATGGGTTTCAAAGTAAATAAAGAACAGAATGGATTAGTCATCCGAACAGCTACTGGAGATAGGGCGGCGGTTCATGGGGAAGTCGATATGGAGCTGCAGATTGGCCGCTTATGTTTTAAACATCAAGTTATCGTAGCTGACATTACAGATGACTTCATTTTAGGATTAGACGTTATGGAAAAATATGGATTTGTGCTTGACGTTGGAGAACGAGTTCTCAGGATTGGAAATGAAGAAATTATTCTTTCAACGGCAGATGAAAAATTCCATAATATTAGGCTACTAACTTCGAGGACAGTAAAAATTCCTTCACGAACAGAGAAGGTAATTGAGGCAGTCCTGGAGGAAAATTCTGTGGGATACCGCTTTGGCCTCGTTGAGAAGGATGACTCAATTAAAATGACAGACAATGTAATTCTGGCAAGGACATTAACACAGACTACAGACAAGATACCGATTAGAATGGTTAACCTAAATTCACACTCAGTGACGCTCAAGGAAGGCGAAGCAATTGGCACCTACGAACCAGTCACATGGATTGCGAGATGTGAAGAACAAATCATTGGAGCTTCGTCTACAGATATGGACCAAGAAGTTGTAAAGATGTTAAATGTCCAGTTAGACCATTTAACTTCTGATGAACATAGAGAAGCTTTAAAATTTTTGAAGAAAGAAAGTACAGTATTTGCAAAGGGCACAGAAGCTCTTACAAAGACCAACATAGTGCAACATCGGATAAATACTGGTGAATCAGCTCCTATTCGTCAACCACCTAGGAGGCTCCCATTAGCAAAACAAGAAGAGGCTTCTGCAATGGTACAGAAGATGCTTAAAGACGGAGTAATTGAGGAATCAACCAGTCCTTGGTCGTCGCCAGTAGTTTTGGTTGCTAAGAAAGATGGAACTTTAAGATTCTGTGTCGACTACAGGAAGCTGAATGACGTCACTAGAAAAGACAGCTATCCGTTACCCCGAATTGATGACACACTAAGTACGCTGGCAGGTTCACAGTGGTTTTCCACTCTATATCTTCGAAGTGGATATTGGCAAGTGGGACTTCATCCAGATGACAAGACAGCCTTTTCGACAGGAAGTGGCCTTTATCAATTCACTGTGATGCCTTTCGGCCTGTGCAATGCGCCAGCGACTTTTGAAAGACTGATGGAACTGGTACTACGAGGACTAACTTGGAAGACATGTCTAGTTTATCTTGATGATGTGATGGTTATGGGACGGGATTTTGAGGAGCATTTGAAGAACCTTCAAGAAGTGTTTGGAAGAATTAAAAATGCACACCTGAAATTAAATCCCAAAAAGTGCCTAATGTTCCAGAAAGAGGTAAAATTCCTAGGACATGTCGTGTCTTCGGAGGGGATAAGAACAGACCCAGACAAGATTTCCTCAGTACGAGATTGGCCGAGGCCTTCAAATGTTCACGAAGTACGAAGCTTCCTTGGTCTATGCACTTATTACAGACGATTTGTGGAACGATTCGCTGATATTGCGAAGCCACTACTCCGGCTTACAGAAGAGAAGGTTCAGTACCAATAGACACAAGAGTGTGAAACATCATTCAGAACACTAAAATCAGCACTATGTTCGAGTCCGGTTCTTTCATACCCAGAACGGAAAGGCCTCTACGTATTAGACACAGATGCCAGTAATTCTGGACTTGGATGTGTTCTTTCCCAAATTCAAAATGGACAGGAAAAAGTAATTGAGTACTTCAGCAAGACGTTGTCGAAGCCAGAACGTAACTATTGTGTGACACGGAAGGAACTATTGGCCATTGTCAAGTCCATAGACCATTTTCACAAGTACCTATATGGACAACATTTTAAAGTTCGGACCGACCATGCTGCATTAAAGTGGCTATTGCAGTTGAAGACTCCGGAAGGCCAACTAGCTCGCTGGATAGAAAAACTGCAGCAGTACGATTTTAAAATCGAACATCGTCCTGGAAAATCCCATAAAAATGCAGATGCTCTCTCCAGAAGACCCTGTCAGGAAGACTGCAAGCACTGCCACCGGGTGGAAAAACAAGGGATAATAATTGTGAACACCGTTAAAATTGATGTTCCTGACGATTGGACGAAAGAGACATTAAGAGAAGAGCAGTTAAAAGATCAAGAAACTGGTCCTATTCTGGAATGGAAAGAAAAAGGAGCCCGACCTGGCTGGAAGGACATTTCAGATAAGGCAGTGGGACTGAAGGCTTTGTGGGCACAATGGGATTCCCTTAGAGTAGAAGATGGACTGTTGAAAAGAGCTTGGGAAAGTCCAGATGGGAAGGAAATTTCTTTGAGATTGGTAATTCCCAGGTGTCGCATATCAAAAGTACTCCAGGAAGTGCATAATGGAATATCTGGCGGACATTTTGGCATCAACAAAACTCTCACTAAAGTACGCGAACGATTCTACTGGGTGAATAGCCGCCAAGATGTGGAAGCTTGGGGCTGCAAATGTGAAGTTTGTGCGGCAAGTAAGGGGCCACGGACAAGAAGTAAGGGCCAAATGAAACAATATAACGTAGGGGCTCCTTTTGAGCGAATTGCGATCGACGTAGCTGGTACATTCCCCATGACAGATGCAGGGAACAATGAATTGCCTGATCAGGACGTTCAGGCTTAAGGAGGGGGCAGTGTTACGCCACTGGACCGTGTAGACTGGTTAGATGAGACTGGAATTATACGCTAACGGCCGGGAATATTCTGGAGTGCTCTAGACTGGGTGAATGGATGTATAAATAAGACGCACGGTGGGCCGAGATTTAATCTTAAGTTGAACGTGACCGAGTAAAGAAGACATAAGAAAGAGACTTATAAGTGTTCAAGTGTGATTATAGTTAAGACAGTAATTAATCTATTGTTATCAATTATTAATTAGTAAATAAAGTAGTGAGTAAGTGTTACCTGGACTTTCAATCAACGAATCTACGAGTATAGGTGTTTGTGTGGATAGCAAACACGTAACAGTATTGTTCATTGAGATGGGCTCTGATTAGTTTTAAAAGCTGTTCAAAAGATATTTTAAAGTGATCAAATTTTGATAATCAAATATTATTTTTGATGTTTACATGACTAGGGGGGCTGGTCAAAAAATATATACTGAACAAAATATGCAGTTCGAATTTTTTTTTTGTTATGTCAAATATATTTTATGATGGTTATTTAGTTTTAGAGCTGCTCATAAAAGTATTGAAAGACGGCCGCCTGCTTTTATTTTGCTGATCATATTTTGCTGCTCAATAATCCTTTTTTGCCTACCAAAACTTAAATATTTTGCTGATCCATTAAACCCAGGCCATATTAATTGAGACAATAGTTTATTTTGCCTAAAGTAAACCATATTAGTAAATGATTTAACATAAAATCTGTTGAAATACCCCGTCGTATAGACTAACAAAACCCTATATTAAAAGATTGAGAAAAATGAGTTGATTCCATATATGTCAAAATATATTGGGTATTCCATTAACAAAAATTATATTTGGTTCGTCATGCAATGTAACACCCTTCAAAATAATTTAAGATGGACCTTAAGGTAGCCTAAATTTTTTGTAAACATTTTTTTCTGCTCCTAATAAAGGAGAAGTTGGACTTTGTCACACTAATGGATCACCCTGTACTTACATATATCAAGAAAATCAAACTGTACTAGGTCATATAATACCAAAAAATAAGTGGGATTTATCTATAATTGCATAAAGGAGTTACAGCCTTTTAATAGGAGACATAAATTACACTTCTTCTAATATAACTTCAACACTTTGAGAGATACAATAAAAAATTAGTAGTACGTTTAATTAGTGGAGATGCATTTTTTGACTACGGTCTTCATATTTCATTTATAAGATGGGGTGATTTTTATTTCCAGCAATGTTAAAAGTAGTTAGTGGCGGCTGGTGGATATAGGTTATACAAAATTTACACAATGAAAAACTTAAATTTCAAAGTGTCATAACTTTACAAAAAAATCAAAATTTTCGAAAACCAAAAAAAACGGGGTAGTAAATTTTCCTTCTGATTACGAAAAAAAATAGTTTGCAAAGATTTTACTTATGAGAAGGAATCTGGGGAGGCTGCGCATTTTTGTAACTTTTTTTCTCAATTTTTTTTCCACAACACTTCCTCAATTAGTACTGATGGTCGTGGCTTAAAATATTGCTTGGGTTCCATGCTCTAATACTGAGATATGGTACAACCTAAATCCACCAGCCGCCACTGTTAGTTGGCTTCAAATCAAAAGTTCTAACCCACTTCAGGATCAAACTCTTAAATATTTTATATGCCATATTAGTAATTAAGGCCAACATAATTCTGTAAATTACTTTTAAACTTTTTCTATCATGATAACAAAAAATAAAAACTACTCGTATTTTAAACAAGATGCATTTATTAGTAAGTGAAATTATGAGGAAAACTTGTTTACTTTTTGTTATAAGTGAAAAGTAACTTTGTAAATTGACATTAAATAAAAACACGCCAAGTTTATATTTCGAATTATAAAAAAAGACATTAACTTTGTCTGTAATTCCAAATAAATAAAATAGGAAATAGCCACTTGGTAAAAAAAGCATCTCTATTAATTATTGTACTAACATCAACATGTTATTATCATACCTCTCAAAGCTCCGGAGTTATACCGGAGAACCTTTTAAGCGGCTATAACTTTGCTATGCAACTCCTATGAACACTAATTTTTAGACATTGATCTATCAACAGGTGATATTTGAATCACTCGAACTGAATTGCTGCGTATTATATAGGATAAGTCTGATTAAATTTCCTCCCGGAAGGGTTCAATAGAAATTTTAAAAAAATATTAGTTTCCTATATAAATATTATTTGAAAAATCAACCATTTTATGTACTGTAAATAGTAAAGGAGATATCAACCACCGTGACCTTATTGATTGTATGTGGAAACTCTTGTGCCTTTCAAATTTGTATAATCCCAAAATTTTAAAAAATTAGTTCTCTTATTCAGCTATTTTTTTTATATAATTTGGATAGGTTACGAGGTAAATTTTCATTTTCAATTATTACTTATTAATAAAACAGGGGATAAGGTATTGTCATCCGTTTAATTTCCAATATTCAATCAGTGAAGTTAAGCAACACTGATCGAGTCCGGCGATTGGATGGATGACCGATAGCTCTGTTGTAGAACCAAAATTCTACAAAAAAACTTATAAAATTCGAAAAAATAATATTTTCAAAAAATCACCCAATTCACATAAATGGCCCTCAGCCATAAGAAACATTTAAAAATGCCCAAGACAGAAACTACAAGGGCTCAAAGTACAAAATGTCACCAATTTTTTTTCAGCAAATTGGATAAAGAATAGAAAACCATATTCAAAACTTCAAACCGCAATTTTTTATCTCAATTCTTCGATTTTTAAAAGCCAAACCAGTAAAATTAATTTTCATTAAAAAACCGCTCCGCAGTATAAATACGACGCACGGCAGTCATCGCCACGTATTCGAAGAAGTAAATAAATATAGTTTAAAAAAAACTAACAAACACGCTTTTAAAGTACATCAAACTAAAAAGTGAAAAATAATTATTAATATAAACTGAAAACAATAATGAACGAAAAATACTAGTATTATTGTGAAAAAAAGCATGGGTTGCTCGATATACGAAAAATATGGCACAAAGCGCCCCACGCTTTTTTTCACAATAATACTAGTATTTTTCGTTCATTATTGTTTTCAGTTTATATTAATAATTATTTTTCACTTTTTAGTTTGGTGTGCTTTAAAAGCGTGTTTTTTAGTTTTTTTAAACTATATTTATTTTTCACTTTTTAGTTTGAGTGCTATGAAAGCGTGTTTTTTAGTTTTTTCAAACTATATTTATATTGCTTATTGATGCTGATATTATAACATATTACGATCCAACAGATACTTCTGAAAAAAAATATATATTTTTTTTTCAGCCATAGACGGGATTTGAACTCACGCCCGAGGAGTCCGTCGTTTCGCGTCGACTAAGACTTGCGCCTTAGCCCGCTCGGCCAACGAACGAACTGAGAATCACGGAATGTACTAACAGTAATAAGCCACTTGCTCTCACGCAGAGGATACGTGAGGAAATTATTTAATTCTGGCGATCCTGATCAGGATAATGATATAAACTTATCAAATTATTGTATTGTTACCGGTTCTTCGTAAGTGTACAAAGTTTCAATTAAATCTGTCCGTTTAAAGTGGGTCAAAATCGAGTTTGATGAAAGCGTGTTTTGTAGTTTTTTTAAACTATATTTATATTGCTTATTGATGCTGATATTATAACATATTACGATCCAACAGATATATCTGAAAAAAAAAATATTTTTTTTATTTCAGCCATGGGATTTGACCTCACGCCCGAGGAGTTCGTCGTTTCGCGTCGACTAAGACTTGCCCGCTCGGCCAACGACCGGACTGAGAATCAGGGAATATACTTACAATATTAAGCCTCTTGCTCTCACGCAGAGGATACGTGAGGAAAGGACTGGCGATCCTGATCAGGATAATGATATAAACTTATCAAATTATTGTATTGTTACCGATTCTTCGTAAGTGTACAAAGTTTCAATTAAATCTGTCCGTTGAAAGTGGGTCAAAATCGAGTCCAAAGAGTCGGTTACAAACAAACAAACAAACATACAGGTGAAGCTAATAAAAGCGTGTTAATAAAAGCGTGTTAATAAAAGCGTGTTAAAAATGACCAGAACTCCTAGAGAAATTCATAAACAACAATTACAAACAGATCTGAACGATTTGATTGCACCCCGAGAGGCCCTACAAAGTTTTAAAATAATAAAAGTCAAATTTCAGCATTTGTATCGAATAAATTTTAAACGATGCTAGTCACGCGTACCTCGAAAAGTATTTTTGCAATGACAAATCAACAAAACATGACATCATGCTAACATAGCAGTTGATAACGATACAACCCTTATAAATATAAAAATTTCAAACAAGTTGAGACAATTCTCCACCCAGCAGCCGACGCGAGCACTTGGAAGTTTAAAAATCAGTTTTTAAGCATAATATTATTTTAAGTGAACAGAATTCGCCACCCAGCAGTCACGCGAGAACGTTGTAATAGTAAAATCATTTTCAAAACATAAATTTTTAACTTTTGCATTAAAACAGACTTGATGTCCCTTCGGGAACGATAAATTAATAAATCCAAAACCGGTTGTGTACCCTATTAATTACCACCAACTGATCTAAAGCCCTAAAAGCAGTCTTTCGTTGGCAGTTTCATAGGTAATTAGATCTCCACGGGCCCTAGAAGTCTTAAGAAAGACACTAGGAAATTTCTCCACGCGCGAGGCTGGGTTATTTTTTGGTACTCAAGATACGAAGACGGCGCGGCGTCCACCACATATAAAATATTTTTACAACATCCACTGCAGAAAACCAGAAGCACTTCTTCGACAGCTTTTATCATTTGTGGATTTTGGCTTGAGGAGTCTTCTGTGATCAGGTTTTATTGTAAAACTCTATGTTGTTTTTTATTTACTAAAATTAGAAAACCCAAAGCAGGTCCCTATGAACGTAGGCTATCTACTAACAAAAAAAATTACAAATCAAATGATATTGAAAAAGAACATATTCATCTGAGATCTCCGAGGGCAGGTAACTAAGTGACTTGCATACTCCGAGACTAGGAATCATTTTCAAAATTATAATTTGCTTTTGAGAAAAGTTCTCGAACCTCATTTTACATTAAAAAATTTTAATGTTTTAAAATAGAAGCTCAACTCGACTTAAAATTCATTTCTTTGACAAACATTTGGTTATTTCTAAGTTTCCCGGGTGTTTACTAGGCTGCCATAAAGATTTCAGAATTTATTGAAATTTTTTGTTTTAAGAATCGACAGCCAAAATTTTACAAAAAATAAATCACAAAAAAAACATTTTGTTCACCCATCAGGACCTAGAAAAATTCATTTTTAAATAATAACTTTCGACTTAGTCGTTTGAAAATATTTTTTTCAAATCTATTTTCATTTTAATAGCAACAAATTAAGCTTAAAAAGATACAGTGCTCAAACAAATTTTTTTTCGAATCAGACAAGTAAAAAATTTTTAAAAAAAATTTTTTTTTGGTTTTACAAATCGATCATTATTAAGAAAAGTTGTAAAGTCTTGCGCGGACTTTTGGCAGGCTAGTAGTATCCGAGTTGTAGGTCAACTGTCCGATCTGTTGATTTCAACAATTTTTCCAGAAATTTTTTCAGAAGTGTTTTGTGATTGTGAATTTTACGTTTTTCTAAAGGACCCCCTGTCTAATTTTATTTTTGGTTTTAACGAATTAGTAAAAAAAATTTTACACTCACAAATCACCTGATCTCGTCAGTAAAATTCAATTTTGTAAGGAACCCTCTGTTCAAATTTTTTTTTGGCCTTCAGCGAAAATAAATTTCATAATTCAAAAAGCACTTGCAAAGAAGCAATAAACCACTTTTGCAATTTTATTTCCGCATCAAAACTGATTGAAAAAATATTTTCAGTATTCAGTCATTTTCAGGCTAGATAAAAGCCAAATTGCCAGGGACCCCCTGTGCAAATTTTTTCTGGCCCTAATTAAACAAATAAAAAGCATACACCGCTTGATTAAATCTTTCAGCTACAAAATCCGAGGTAGAAACAGGTCTCTCAAGCCAGGATCATCAAAGAGTCTTGCTCAGCTCTGCTAGAATAACCAAAGACACACAGAAAAATTCAACAAGGATAAGAACAGGCTACCTTACCTCTCCGTATAATAAAAACCGACCTTGAGAAAATTCCATTCCTACGATCAAATACCAAGGCAATAAAGCTAAGATTATTTTTCGTGGCAGCAAGTCACGTGGCGCCCAACTTAATATTGTTACGTGTTTGCTATCCACACAAACACCTCTACTCGTAGATTCGTTGATTGAAAGACCAGGTAACACTAACTCACTACTTTATTTACTAATTAACAATTAACAACAATAGATTAATTACTGTCTTAACTATAATCACACTTGAACACTTATAAGTCTCTTTCTTATTTCTCCTTTACTTGTTCACGTTCAACTTAAGATTGAGAGTCGGCCCACCGTGTGTCTTATTTATACATCCATTCACACGATCTAGAGCAGTCCAGAATATTCCCGGCCGTTAGCATACAATTCCAGTCTCATCTAACCAGTCTACACAGTCCAGTGGCGTAACACTGCCCCCTCCTTAAGCCTGAACGTCCCGATCAGGCAATTCATTATTCCCTGCATACTTGGCTAGTCTCTCTATATGCACCACCTTCATCTTAGATTTTGAATTTTGCTGAATTCTATATACAACGTCGATTAATCTGGTCACGACGGTGTAAGGTCCTTCCCAAGGGCGGTGAAGTTTCGGGGACTTGCCTTTCTTTCGTTGTGGGTTATATAGCCAAATCAACTATCCCGCCTGGTACCCTCCTGAATTAGCCTTAAGATCATAACGAGCCTTCATACGGTCACTTGCTATGGCAATTCGCTGGCGTTATATTGCTTATTTTTTATTTGTGGCCCCATTCTTGCCGCGCAAACTTCACATTGTCGGCACCAAGCCTCCACATCTTGACGACTGTTTACCCAGTAGAAACGTTCTCTTTCTTTAGTCAAGGTTTTGTTGATGCTAAAATGTCTGCCAGACGTTCCATTATGCAGTTGCTGAAGTACATTTGCTACATGACACCTCGGGATTAACAATTTCAAAGTAACTTTTCTCCCATCTGGACTTTCCCACGCTCTCTTTAGCAGTCCATCCTCTACTATAAGGGAGTCCCATTGTGCCCATAGAGCCTTCAGCCCCACTGATTTATTTGAAATGTCCTTCCAATCGGGCCGGGTTCCTCTTTCTTTCCATTGCAGAATAGGACCAGTTTCCTTATCGTTTAACTCTTTTGTCCAATAATCCGGAACATCAATCTTAACGGTCTTCATTATTTGTACATTTTGATGTTTTTCCTTACGGTGGCAAGGCTTGCACTTTTCCTGGCACGGTCTTTTGGAAAGGCTATGTGCCACATTCTGCGAAGTACCAGCTCGCCAGTTTCCTGCGACTTCTCCATTACTGCGACCCCCTCAGGGCTGCGCTGACGACAGTTACTCTGAATATGGCCCACTCTGCCACACTTATAACAGCGCATACCTCCTCTACTCTGTCTCCCACTACTTTGCTGTTGGTTTTGTCTCGGATCTTGAATGTTGAGCTCATGACAGTTCCTCTTGATATGGTCCATTTTGCCACACCTATAACAACGGATGCCTCCATTCGGCCTCCCACTACTTTGTTGTTGGTCTTGTCTCTGCTGGGAGTTCGATTTTGTCAATAGTTGGGTCAACATCTTGTGTAGATCAGATAGCAGGTTTTGTGTTGTGCTGTCTGTCTTGTCTTCCTCCACACTCACAGCTCGTACTCTCTGATTTGATTGTGTGGTATCCTTATAGGCAGCCTCAATCTCCAGTGCATGTACTAAAGCCTCACTACTAAGCTTATGCCTGGCCAACTTAAGAATTCGCCTAACTTCCTGGTCTGTTACTACATCAATAAATGTAGCAACTGCTAACTGTTGTTGAAATTCCATTGGTGCATCAGGATAGGCTAGATGGGCTAATCTTTCTACCGCAGCTTCGAACTCCTGGAGGCTTTCTCCACCTCGTTGTCGGCGTGATTTGAGCTAAGCCTGATATACTTGGGCAAGATGTTGGTCGTCATATCTTAATTCTAACGCTGCCTCCAAAATGCTAAAGTTTTGTTGCTGTGCGGCAGGAATTGTTTGGAGCAGGTCTAATGCTTGGCCCCTTAGTGCTAATACCAATGCTGTTGCTTTTTCCTCATTGTTCCAGTTATTTGAACGTGCAGCTGCCTCAAATTGTCTCTTATATGTTGACCATGAACTTTGACCGTCGAAGGAAGGTGGTTGTAACCTAGCACCAGACAACAGTACTAATTGGCCACTCTTCTCTCTTAATTGTTGTTTGAGTCGGGCTACTTCTCCTCTGACTTCGGTTATTTCTCCTTCAACTTGGCTAACTTTTTCTTTAACTTCACTGACTTCAACCTGTACATCTTCCTTCAATTGTTCAGTGACCGAGAGCATGATTTGATGCTGTCCCTCCATAAGTTGTCTTAATTCTTCCTGGCGTTCCTTTCTTTGCTCTTCCTTTTCTTCCTGTCGTCTTATTTCCAGGCCTTCGATCATTTTTATCAAGTCTTCTTTTTCTTACTGCCGTCTTCTCTCTTGTTCTTCTTTTTCTTCTTGTCGTCTTCTCTCTTGTTCTTCTTTTTCTTCTTGTCGTCTTCTCTCTTGTTCTTCTTTTTCTTCTTGTCGTCTTCTCTCTTGTTCTTCTTTGTCTTCGTGTCGCCTTCTCTCTTGTTCTTCTTTGTCTTCCTGTCGTCTTCTTTATTGATCTTCCATAATTTTTCTCTGTTCTTGCATTTGTTGCACCAATGCTGCAAGTAAGTCTTGTGTTTGTTTCTCTGCCATGCTTCTTGTTGTTGGCATTAACTCACGACACGTAAATCAGTTCAAAATAAAGTTTATTACACTATAAAATCCGTAAAATGTTGATATCACGTCTATTTTAATAATGGAATGTTCCAGAAAATTCTCGAAATAGCACTAGAAAGTCTTATTTAGAGTCTATACCTCTTTTGTGTTGACAAAATTCACTTATCTCCACCAATTGTCCAATGGAATGTTCGAGAATTTTCACGAAATATCACTAATAAGTCTTGTTTTGAGTCTATAACACGTTTCCGTTAACACAGTTTACGTATCTTCTGTGGTTTTCCAAATCGAATGTTCTGGAATTGTCACTAAAAGTCACTTGTAGTCTTGTTTTTAAGTCTATAACACGTTCCCGTCGACACAATTCACGTATCTCCTGTAGTTTCCAAATAGAATGTTCTAGAATTTTCCCGAAATTGCACTAATAGTCCTTTTTCTCAGTCCACGACACGTTGTAACTAGCGGCACTCGCGTATTTGCAGCTATTTCTAAATCGAATGTTCTAGAACTTCTCGAAAATCAACTTTTCAGTCCAGAAATAGTCCTCCAAACACTGCCCATTAGCTTAATTCTCCATGTTACCACTAATTTCTGAGAAGAACACTGTAGAACCTTTTCGAATATTCCAGAAATTTCTCTTCCAATCCACTTCCGACATCAAATTGTTACGTGTTTGCTATCCACAAAAACACCTCTACTCGTAGATTCGTTGATTGAAAGTCCAGGTAACACTAACTCACTACTTTATTTACTAATTAACAATTAACAACAATAGATTAATTACTGTCTTAACTATAATCACACTTGAACACTTATAAGTCTCTTTCTTATTTCTTCTTTACTTGTTCACGTTCAACTTAAGATTGAGAGTCGGCCCACCGTGTGTCTTATTTATACATCCATTCACACGATCTAGAGCAGTCCAGAATATTCCCGGCCGTTAGCGTACAATTCCAGTCTCATCTAACCTGTCTACACAGTCCAGTGGCGTAACAACATAATAACTCAGCTAGGGAGAAATAAAAACAAAAGTCTCTAAAGAACCATAAGCCAAAAATACCTTGATGTATTTGTGACATGGTGCCCCGAACGTGGGGCTTCATCGTTAAAGAATGAAAATAATAAGACGACATAAAGAAATTAGGCCACGTCGCTGGCTCCCAAAATACCTTGTATTTGTGATAGCTCATCCAATTAGTAGGTTGTCAACAGACTAACCCAGGAAGGCCGCTAGCTTGATGCCGGCAGAAAGGCGAGCCCAGGTGGAAGATCGAATAGACCTACTTAGGAGGCTTGTCATTCTGCCTGCGGTGCAGGTTGGCAGGCCCAAGCAGTGGGTTAGTTGACAGCCGAGGACCATAGTTTGGAGTCCACGCTAAATTGTAGGTCCTTAGGCAAAAAGCGCCACCTGTGGCCTACTTGCTTAGTAAAATAAGTAGCTACTATTGTTATTAAAAAAATAATGAAATTAATTAAAATTATTTCGAATCTAAATAATTTTATTCATTTATTATATTAATAATAATAAACTACGGATTCAAAACAGGACCAACAACCTCCAAGTGGTGCATCTGTACAGGCAGAGGCAACTCTGTGTGACAGATGTCAGCCAGAGGTCCTTGGGCTAACTATTCTGGTACCCTTAACTTTGGTTTTAAATAATTTACGAGGAACAGCCCCCCTTACAACCGACCATAGGCGGATGGAAGTCAGAGACAGGTGGAAGGGGCCTCACCAATGACAACAAACATGACAATGAATAGGGATGCTTTAAGTGGACAAGGGAACTACAGAAAACGAGAAACTTTCAAAAGATACAGAGATCTGACAAATCAACTGTTCCGTGTACAACACTGTGAAGCAACTCGTTCCCTGTGAGAGGTCAACCTCAAGTGGGGTCCAGAAAATTAAATAGCATATACAAAGGATTGAAGGCAAGATACAGTCAGCCTAATAGCACACTTCTCGAATCCAAAGTGTGGTGGAATGTACCGGGTGTAAATGAAACCTAGCTCACCCCTCTATTTTCATTGTTAATAGAAATAAATTAAGAAATTTTAATATGTTGTTATACACATAAAATTGCATTAGAAGGCAGTATTTTCAATTTTTATGCACTTTCGGTTTCGCCGGAAGTTATCCCAACTTTCTTATTTTAAATGGAACACCCTGTATATTTTTGGAATCTATGGTAAATTCTGAATATAACAGTATAATTTTTCTCTGATTTTTTATTTATTTCTTTTTTTTAATGAAAATTTTAATTTTAGATTTAGTGCTGTGATTTACAAAAAAAAATTCTAACGGGGTTTCTTACTATTGCAAAAATTTAATTACTGTTTTATGATAAATACGCTCTTACATAGGAGCCTTCAAAAGTAAGAAAATCCATTTTTCTAAAATATGCATATTTGTCAAATCTCAAAATGGTGACATCACGATATTTAGAAAATACATCTTTTTACGATTACAGTTATACCAATTTAGTAATTCAATAAGAATTCATAGTAGAAAATCAAAATTCTTCTAAATAAATATATTAATTTGATGTAATACACAAACCCGATACACAAAATAGTGTGCCGTGAAAACAATTATCTCAAATACAACTATTTGTTTAAACTACCTGTCATGACTAATACACTTAAATTACGCTTACTGTAATGCTAGTATGGCCATCACTGGCGGTTCTTCTATAGGGTCATTTGGTTAATGACCTCCCACATACAAATAAAAAAATAGAGCTATTCATTTTCTGAAGTTTAAAAATATATAATACATATATTTTTAATATTCTTAAAAAAATATATTAAAGTTTCTAGTTCATTCTATGTACAATACTATTCAAATATCTAGATCGCAGGATTTCGTATCCCCTTCGAGCACCGAGCCTCTACATTCATATTCATTACATTATTCATTTATGGAATTTAAAAATCTTGGGTCAATCCACAACTTGTCCTCAAAGCTAGCTACGGACCGAATTTACAACGAATTAAAGTGAAATAAACTTATGCGCGAATCGTCAGAAAGCAAAAGTGACAGCAAACACTGGCGAGGACATGTCCCTGACACATTTTACGGAAACGGTAACGCAGGATTCGCACGAAGTTCAGTAGAGCCACAGACTACATAGGTTCTCTGTGAGTAGAGCAGTCTTAATGCTGACTAGGTACGCGTTGGTCGGTAAATTCTGTCGCGTTGTTTTTAATGATTTTATTTGTGAACATTTTATTAGTAAATCTCTACTTGTCGTGATATTAAGTAAAACAGTGTTTTTGGTATTTACAATTAAATATGAGTGTTGTACAAAATATATTAAAACTGAAAGATGGACATAAGTTGGGTTATGAAGACCGAGTAAAATTCAAAGGTGGTGGCCGTCCAAAACCTAATATGACTATAAAGCAAACATCTCTTGATAAGAAAAAAGAAGTTAATAGGTATTTTCGAAATTCAATGTACGATTTATTCGAGTGGATTTGCGGATGTGAGGTAAAAAATGCATTTTTTTGTTTCACATGCCTGTTATTTGGTGGTGATCCTGATCTTATATGGTCCAAAATAGGTGTAACTGACTTGAAACATTTAAAAATAAAAGTACAGAAACATTCACTCGCATCAAGTCATATGAATAACTGTTGTAGTCAAGCAACACTTGGTACAGTTGATATTAGAATGCAGTTAGACAGTGCCTATAGAAAAAGTTTAAAAGCTTACAACGAAAACGTTTCTAAAAATATAATATATATTTTAAATAAAATAATAGATAGTTCCAATAAAGTACAAGTAGTTTTTGTGTTTAGATACGTTTTAGACGGTGTTGTATGTGAGAGATTTTGGAAATTTATTCAGCCTCAAGGAACGACATCGCAGCATTTGACAGATGTAATTTTAAAAGAGTTAGAATGTCTGAAAATTAATGAATGTCCTGAAAAATTGATAGCACAAAGTTACAATGGGGCATCAGTAATGAGTGGTGCTTTTGGAGGTGTACAAGCCAAAATTAAAAAAAGTTATCCTTCAGCAAATTATATTCATTGTTACGCTCATCAACTAAATTTAATTTTACAAAAAGTATCAAGTCAGGATAAAAGCATAAACATTTTTTTGCTAATTTACATAGCTTTTCTTCATTCTTTGAAAAATCGCCAAAAAGAACAGCCATGTTAGATAATGTTGTTAAGGTGAGATTACCTAAAGCGGCTCCAACACGATGGAATTTTAATACAAAGTGCATAGAGACTGTTTATACCTATCGAACAGAATTATTAGATTGTTTAGAAAAAATCATTGATAATGAATCAGAAAACAACACTCTAAACCAAGCTATTGGTTTAAAAAACTACTTACAAAATGAACATTTTCTTTACTGGTTAAATTTTTTTCATTTAGTTATGCCTCATTGTGATATATTGTTCAATCAATTACAAAAATGTAATATCGATGTCATAACAGTAAATAAGTGTATTGGCGTTTTTAATAGTAAAATTGAAGACATCAGAAATAAAATTTTGAATAACTATTTGGAGGAGACATCCATGCAGTCTGCCCAGACATGTAAAACGGAAGAATCAAAAAGGAGAATTTCATTAGAAGTTTGTGATATAATTACATCTGAGATCAAAAACAGGTTTGCTTCAGTAATCATTTAACAGTGTCTCAGTTATTTCACGCAGATTGATTTAAATATTATAAAAAAAGTTTTCCTCAAGATATGTTTAAATTAGTTAAAACGGAGTATCCAGTCATAAATCATTTGAAACTTAAAACTGAATTAGAAGTATTATATAGCCGAGAAGATTTTTCCAATAGTGAAGGTGCAGTTGCTTTGTTACAGCTTTTTATTAACAATAATTTGTGCAATACTTTTTCTGAAAGTGACAAACTGTTAAAAATCTTGTGTACTCTCCCTATGACTACCGTCGAAAGTGAACGTTGTTTTTCCACCTTAAAAAGAATAAAGACATTTTTAAGAAATACCATGACATAAAAGACTTTAATGAAAAAGTAACTGACCACTTTGCATCTCAAAAAGACCGGAGGATCGACTTGGAATTTAAATCACTTTAAAAGGTAGGTAATACAGTAAACTTTTCTAATTGACCTCCCTATCTCTTGACCCACGAACCGCCACTGATAGCCATTGTTTACTTGATAACTATTTTGACAGCTATTTTAAACAAATAACTTTATTTGAGATAATTGTTTTCACTGCACACTACTTTGAGTATCGGGTTTTGTGAATTACATTATAATACCTACTTATTTAGAAGAATTTTGATTTTTCTACTGTGAATTCATATGAAATTGCTAAGTAATGGGTAATGGGTATCACTGTAATCATAAAAAGATGTATTTTCTAAATATCATCATAAGCCATTATTTTGATGTTTGACAAATATGCATTTTTTAGAAAAATCGATTTTCACACCTTTGAAGGCTCCTATATAAGAGAGTATTTATCATAAAATAGTAATTCAATTTTTGCAATAGTAAGGAACTCCGTTTGAAAATTTCTTTGTGAATCACAACACTCTAAATCAAAAATTAAAATTTTAATTAAAAAAAAGAAATAAATAAAAATCAAAGAAAAATATACACTGTTATAATCAGAATTCACCAGATGCCAAAAATTTAAAAATATATAGGGTGTTCCATTTAAAATAAGAAAGTTGGGGTAATTTTCAGTGAAACTGGAAATGCATAAAAATTGAAAATACTGTTTTCTAATGCAACTGTATAACATATTAAAATTTCGTAATTTATTTCTATAAACAATAAAAATAGAGGGGGTGGGCTAGGTTTCATTTACACCCGGTATAACATCATATAAGGCATTTACATCGAAAGTCTGGCACATGGCAGCCGGACTAATATGCCAACACCAGACTCTAAATCTAACAGTTGTCCATCCAAATCTCAATCTGTTCGGTCCCTAATTATCACTATAATAAATGAATAAGATTTAAATGATTGTTTTAATTAATTCATTTTTTTTTATAAAACCTCATGGCCCAGTCAAATAGTGGATTAAGAGAAATGATTGATTTTAAATGATTAATTTTTTTTTTATTTTGAGATTATACACGAATGAGTAAATTTGAAAGGTACATCATGTATGTATAACATGTAAGAAAATATACAAGTTTAATCCCTCCAAAGCCAACTTCATCCCTTTTAGTCCCAAAAATATTTATATTCTTAAAATTTGCTACAAATAAGATCCTATTTTCGTTTACAAATTATGTAATGAAATTCTAGTAATGGGATACATAATAATAATAATAGTAATAATAAACACCAC
The DNA here is from genome assembly GCA_029963845.1 of Rhamnusium bicolor. Classification (NCBI taxonomy): domain Eukaryota; kingdom Metazoa; phylum Arthropoda; class Insecta; order Coleoptera; family Cerambycidae; genus Rhamnusium; species Rhamnusium bicolor. The sequence continues at coordinate 138,349 of JANEYF010002725.1, read as the reverse complement.
AGAAATTAAACAACCTCCGAATTCAAATCTCCAGTGCTGGTGGCGAGACTCAAACCAGCAGCTATGATAGAAAGTAGTTTAGTCACGCTAGGCGATAATGGAGATGATTTCAATGTGCAACACGAATATGTCCATAGCGCTCTATAATAATAAAGCATATAGACATAATTATTGTAGAATCAATTATTCTCCAGAAAAAGCAAGTATGACGATTTTGTCCTGTGTACTGAAGTCAACCTTCCAATTCAATAGCAAATTTCTCGAAATCCATTGCTCATAGGCATAGGATCTTGTTTGTAGCAAATTTCGTAAGGAAAGTTTTGAATTCGTATCATATCGCTTTGCGTACACATGAGAAAGTCACTGATAGAATGATTTTTTTAAAGATAAAAGGGATAAGTTGCCTTCGAAGTGGTAAGAAATCTTTTATCTTTAAGGTCCACCTACTCAATGATTATAATTCCAAATTTTCTAATTATAAACTACTTCTTCAAAAAAATCTAACTCAAATGGACAACTCGACAAATTATTTAATCATGGATAGTGTTATATCTACAGATAGAACGTAGTTTAGTTCAGTAGTTTACAAAAACAAAAATAATTATTAGTCTCAACATCTAAAAAAAGTCAGTAAGTATCTAAAGTTTGAATTTTCTCTTATATTTTTGTAATAAAAATATTTTGAATTAAATTTATCAAAAATAAAATTAAAATATCTCACGGAGAACAGCTCTCCATTCAGGTTGATTATACACATTAAGAAACTATATTGATTTTAAAATACAAAATACTTACTCAACAATTTCATTAATATTAGGATTTTGATCATATTCGTCCTGAAAAAATATATATATATAAATATTGACTTCAATATAGTGTCTGGTGATTCTTCTAGCAATTGGTGACTTGGAGAATATAAAATTAATAATAGAATATATGTTACATTTGAGATTTGTCTATTACACAAGATCATTGAAAACACTGCAAGATGCATGCATGACATTGAAGTTAAAATATTCTAAAGGACACAGATAAGAAACTGACATTTAATTAATCAAAACGCAAATAAATTGATTGTTACTCAATTACGGTAAAAAATTATTGTATGGTTTATTTACCTCTTCAATTTCGATTGCATCGTCTGAATCATCAACTTCCACTGTTTCAACATCATGCAGTTCTATGTCAAACACACCTGCCATTTTTATAAGATGTCTTTATCTTCACATCTATAACAGTAAGTTTGACAGAATGATCCACTTCTGATAGAACACTGACTAATTTATCAAATTTAATTTAAATATATTTCAAAATATTCTTCTAGCACGACACCACAAAATAAGGTTATGTCAAATTCAACATGGCCAACATAAAAATGCGTTACGTTACCATACCATCCTGACAAAATATCCCTTCGGGGAATAATTCAAATCATAGTTTTTATTAATTTAAAGGAAGCCGAATTGCTATATAAGAATAGATAAATTAGGAGTCTAATAAATACAATTCTATCTTCCGAACTTGTCAATTTTGTTTGATTAATAAAAGAAAAATATTGAAAATAAAATGAAAACCTGAGAGTGTTTAATCAGGTAAGTAGACTAAATTTTGGTTTCAAATTTCAACCACTGTTTACAGAAAATATGTAGAACAAAGTCACAGAGTTGTTGGTTATTCTGTGACAAAGTTGTATTACTTAGAGACTTTCGTAAATGCTACCCATCCTAATCTAATCTGAATTCTCTGAGCTCTAGTAGTTGAGTTCAGTTTAAGCTCGCGTATGTGAGGAGATTTTGGTCACATGACCATACATGAGACGGACAATCGGGAAATAAACGAACGAAACAAATGTTTCGCTTCTTTGGTAAAATAACCTAAATTTTCGTGATTTTTTAAAACAAGTTCTTCTGATATTTATAAGATTAATACTCGCAGTAACAGTTAAATCTAAAATATAAACTCTACGGTTCGGTGGAGTAGTTGGCTAGAGCACACGGGTTCGAATCCTGCCACCGGCACTGGCAATGTCGGTGGAAATAGTTGTGTCCGAGTTTTTTCATCGTCGCTCATGCAGCCTTAGCTTTGGAATCGGGGGTTGTCTAATTTCTGTAGTGTTTATTCCCACTAAATATAAAACACATACCACATACCGTTCACACAACGTAGATTTTCTTCATAAAAAAAATCCATCTAAAAATATATCAATTATTGTAACATCATAATAGAATGATTAACCGATACTTATCTTTGACCAAGGATTTCATTCAGAATATTGAAATGTTCATTAGAAATATCAGAAGTTTGAAATGTTCATGCGGAATATCATCAGAATATTACAATGTTCCAAGAAAACTTTCTCCGCATATTTTTAGAATATGTCTGTGCTGTCTGGGGCATTTATAAACAAATATTGGTAATTGGTGAGAACTTTCTATGCATATCTTGTCTTGAGCATACGTTGTTTAAGCTATATGGATTTTTTTACATCTGATATTCTTTAATCCTGTGGTCTGTAACTAATTTTCGTGTTCTATGTCTGTTCTATGGTATTTCTATAAATCTTGGGTATTTCCGGCTAGAGATGGTACTGAACAGGCATTTTCAATGAACTAGTTCAAACAGTTCAGGATCTGACCGGGACCCTGTTCTTTAAACCATTTCACTTGTTCTTCCATGACATACTCTATTTGTTAATTCTTTTATTCGAAAATAGATGGCCATACTAAACTGAAAGAAATGCCGCCACTAATCTTTCTTTTCACTTGCTTTGTTTTTACTTTATATAAAACACTTTTGCTTATGTTATAGTATATTATGGAAATTACTGGATAACTGAGCTCGCTATCGCTCGCTCATTTATCCATATGAGCATGTTCCCTATATAATACAGTGTGACCCACTTAAGATCGCAACACCCCTGTATACCCGTTAATTGATGCTTGATTAACTTCAAATTTTGGTGGTAAGCAAAGATCGATAAGGTGATTCTTTGAACTTAGTAACATGTGATACATGTCAGTAGCGTGCGATTTTATGGGGATTTGAAAAGTCGATTTTTTAAAAAAAAGTATTGGCGATTTTTTTTATTTAAATTTCGGTTTCATTGTCGTAAAGAGCACCATTTAAAACCCCCAGAAAGAAATTTTAAGTGGGATCACTTATCTGGTTACTGAGATGTAAGCCACTAAAAATCCAGTTTCTTCGATTTCGCAACACCCCTGCATACCCGTTAATTGATGCTTAATTAACTTCAGATTTTGGTGGTAAGCAAAGATCGATAAGGTGATTCTTTGAACTTAATAACATGTGATACATGTCAGTAGCGTGCGATTTTATGGTGGTTTGAGAAGTCGATTTTTCAAAAAAAGTATTAGCGATTTTTTTATTTAAATTTCGGTTTCATCATCGTAAAAATCACCATTTAAAAACCCCAGGTATCAATTTTAAGTGGGATCACTTATCTGGTTACTGAGATGGAGATGTAAGCCTCCAGTTTTTTTCGTAAGTGATTAAGTTGTTTGAATTAAATTTTGGCAAAACTGATTGTGCATTCTTTGAAAATTCACGGCATTTCTTTTTTTTGTTCATTATATAATCAGTTTTTAAAAGTATGCCGTACACTACTCGGTAAAGTGTGCAGACGTCTTAAATTTCATCATTTTCTCAATAAAAATTCATGTAATTTAAATGAAATAAAAAAGCAAGCTGTGACTTTGACAGTTTATTACTGCATAAATGTCAATTTATGCAAATAAGTGATTATAAAACTATGCTAAATTAGTGTTATTAAATAACTCTAAATCAAAAATTACATTTGTACTTTCGAGAAAGAAAATTAGAAAATGGCTGTAAAATTGTCAGTACAAGAAAAAATTGAAATTATACATGGAGACAACGATGGGAGTGTAAGAGAAGTATGCAGAATATTTAACGATAGACATCAAGATCATCCCCATATCAACAGTAGCTCTGTTCTTAGAGTTAAAAATGTATTTAATGAAACTGGAGAATAAACACATTTTAAAAGATAATGTAAGAAGAAGGAACAGACGACATGACTGGACTTACATTACTTTATAAATAATCCGCATACTAGTTTAAGAGTGGCTAGTTTAGATTTGAAGTTGCCAAGGAAAACTATTCGAAGGTGTAAAAAAAAATAAAATAAAGGCATTTAAACCAAAATTTTTCCATAGTTTAGAAGAGGGCGATGAAGATAAACGTATTGTAACGTGTTTGCTATCCACACAAACTCGTCTACTCTAGATTCGTTGATTGAAAGTCCAGGTAACACACTACTTTATTTACTAATTAGCAATTAACAACAATAGATTAATTAATTATTGTCTTAACTATAATCACAATTAAACACTTATAAGTCTCATTCTTATTTCTTCTTTACTCGTTCACATTCGACTTCAGACTGTGGCTCGGCCCATCGTGTGTCTTATTTATACATCCGTTCATACGGTCTAGGGCATTCCAGAATATTCCCGGCCGTTCGTGTACAATTCCAGTCTCATCTAACCAGTCTACACAGTCCAGTGGCGTAACAGTATGGAATTTTGTTTGTGGGCACAAGGCGAGTACCTGAATAATAGAGATTTTTTTATAAAATATTTTATTCAGTGATGAAGCTACGTTCACAACAAATGGAGTAGTATCGTCCCAAAACGTTCGGTATTGGACAAACGAAAACCCAAATTGGATAATTAACTGCAAAAAGCAATATTCAGAAAAGATCAACGTTTGGTGCGGAATAATGAATGATAGAATAATAGGACCCTTCTTTTTTGATGGAAATCAATGCGCAAATTTTTTTACATTTTTTACGAAATGAATTATCGGACGCAATAGATGAACTTCTACTACGAAATTTACATTTTCAATTAAATGATTGTTCCGTGCATAATGCAAGAATTATTAAACAGTGGCTAATTGAAAATTTTTCGAACCGTTGGATGCCGCGGTAATGGTTTAATTCATTGGCCGCCCAGGTCACCCGATCTCACAATTCTTGATTTTTTCTTATGGAGTCTTTTAACTCAAAAGGTCTACAAAGCACGTCCAACAAATCGAGCAGATCTTTGCGCAAGAATACGTCAAGCTTGTGCAGAAATTACACCGCAACAGCTAAGAAATGCAGTCAATAATATACAGAAACGATATGATAAATGTGTCGAAATAAATGGAGGTTTGGTAGAAGCCACAACAATTTAAACATTTATTTTTGTTAATTCTGACTAGAGTTAAAATTATTTATTTTTATTAGTTTTCAGTTAAAAATAAATTTAGATACTTCGTTGTGAATTTATTGAAAAGTCTTGGTCACTTTACCGAGTAGTGTACTGCATACTTTTAAAAACTGATTATATAATGAACAAAAAAAAGAAATGCCGTGAATGTTCAAAGAATGCACAATCAGTTTTGCCAAAATTTAATTCAAACAACTTAATCACTTACGAAGAAACTGGATTTTTTGGTGGCTTACATCTCAGTAACCAGATAAGTGATCCCACTTAAAATTTATACCTGGGGGTTTTAAATGGTGCTCTTTACGACGATGAAACCGAAATTTAAATAAAAAAATCGCTAATACTTTTTTTTTAAATCGAATTTTCAAACCCCCATAAAATCGCACGCTACTGACATGTATCACATGTTACTAAGTTCAAAGAATCACCTTATCGATCTTTACTTACCACCAAAATTTTAAGTTAATCAAGCATCAGTTAACGGGTATACAGGGGTGTTGCGATCTTAAGTGTATCACCCTGTATATAACGGTCGAATATTGTACAACGTTTTATGTTATCGTAAAGCTCTTTTCATCCAAAAGAGAGAGAATAGACTAAAAAAAATATTGTCAATTCGTATGAGGATTATTAGTATAGATACAAAGATCTAATTGCATTTTTGGAAAGCAACTGTGTTTTCATAGCAACGGGTACAAGAATGTAAAAATTAATATATATCTTAGCAAAAATTTTTACAGGTCTACCCTGTTATGAACATTTTTACCAATAAAGTGTGATTATTGTTAAGCAGTACCTATTTACAGTTCAGGATAACGTAAAAAACGTAAACGTCTTTACCCAGACAGCAAAAGGATCTTTTAAAAATATTTCGTAAACATATTTCGTTAAATATTTCAATATTTTAAAAACATTTTGTAAAAGATTGTCACGATATTATGAAAATATTGTTGCGGGCCACTTTTTTGTCATTAACGAAATGTTATATAAACATTTACGGAAATGCAATTGAAATATTTTGAAAATGGGTTGTAAATAATGCTATATAATAATAACTTACGATATGTTAGTTATTAGATTAATAAGGAGCTAAAGTTTGCTCAAATATCAAGCTAGTATTTGGTTTATATTATATTTTTAATATTTATAAATCATTTTAATTGATGAAATTTACTGATCAGTTAAATTTTATGCTAAAGTTCATATGTTGGGTGTTAGGCGAGATTAAATTATTCACGTAATGTAAATGTACTTAAATTAATTTGACATTACATGTTACAAAAAAAAAGACAGAAAATCTTTTAATAATATAATAAACATGTATTAAAAAATGTTGTAAGATCTACAGTATATACAGAGTATTCGCATAAAAGTTGGAATAAATTCGACAAAATCGTTACAAAGCGAATAACAAGTCGTCGATTTTTAAATACATTTTTCAATTTTTTTTCTTGCGTATTGCCAAGAAGTAAATCAAAGACAATTTGAACAATTTAATTTTTGTATGGAATTTAAATATTTCATCTAAAATAATGTTTTCTCAAAATATTGTTTTGTTTTTTTTTCATTTTTATTAATTAATTTATTTTCTCGTAACATTATTTATTATTAACAATTTATAATTAAATTTAATATTCAAATTTCTATACAATGAATAAATATCTGGAATTAATTATTTTATCTGCTAAATAATTTTCTGATCGACAAAATATAAATAGCAAATCATGACTTTGCTGATCAAATTCTAATGTTTGCTGGTGAAGCCCGGAATTTGCTAAAAAAATATTTTTGCTGTTAAATTTCGCATTTGCTGGTCAAAAAAATTATTTTACAGATCAAATAATTGCTTGTAATGGATTAATTCACTAACCGATTATCGCTATTTTAAGTCATTCTGAAAATAAAAGAGAAAAACTATAAAAAACTGAATTAATATCTAATCACAGAAAGAATTGGATGGAAATTTACTATAATGACATTTGTCACTAATATTTTAAGGTAGTGGCATGCCAGTAAGTGAAGAAGTATTTTAAAAACATTTTCTTAATTATGCATAAAAGGTTAAATTAACCATATACTTTAATATTTTAATAATATTTTATAAACAATTTAAAATATTTTGAAAATATTCCTACGAAGATGAACATAAAATATTTCCATTGAATATTTTCAAAATGTTTTATAACATTCAAAATATTTCAGCAATATTGAAAATCATTATAAAATATTTAAAAAATATTCTATGCATTGTACTGATTCTGCGGTTGGCTCCTTGTGAAACATTATTAAATATTTTAAATAAACAAAGAAAATTTGCTTTTAAATGTTTCAAAATTGTATTTTCACTCTACACGTGTTTCGGCTTTTTAGGCCCTTTTCAAGAGTACAGATGAGAGGTACCTCTCATCTGTACTCTTGAAAAGGGCCTAAAAAGCCGAAACACGTGTAGAGTGAAAATACAATTTTGAAACATTTAAAAGCAAATTTTCTTTGTTTATTTAAAATATATTCTATGCTGTTAGGGATATTACTGCCTACATTAAAACAACTAACTCTTCGCTTGTACAAAAATAAAAGTTTAAATACTGTACGTATACCTTCTAAATTACGTAAAACCACATAAAATCTCATAAAAATAAAAAAAATAAATGTGTTTTCCATAAAACTAAGAAAATACGATTTTGACAAGTAAGAATGACATGCAAAACTTAGCTGAGATATTTACCATTTGTTGCTGTTGTCATTCGACCATTTATAAATGGTCGAAGCTAACAGTTTGAGGATATTCTTTTAAGGTTCCATTATTTTAACGATAGACTATTTCTGTGAAAGAATGAAACTTTCAATTTTGCAGAAATAAGTATATTTATACGAACGAAAAACCCTTATCGTTTGCCACTACTCTAAGAATGACCAGTACAATTACTATTTTTATAAATTTATAAAAAATGAGCTTTTAAAATATCTCTCAAGTGGAAACAGATGAATAGATATTTTATATGGCACTATTAAAATAGGTATGTTGTATAATTTAATCACGATCTCATATGACTTCTTAAATAGATAATTATATTTTCATTTCAAATCGAACTTTAGATAAATAACGTAGATACTTACCTGTTATAGGAGGTCGATATATAAGGTATCCAATATTTAAAATTAAAAACAAAATTTCTTTATCTATTGAATGTCAGTTTACAGTAATATTTTTAAATTGAAATAAAATATAAAAATTTTGATTCTTTTTAGTAGAAAAACACTAGGTGAGAATACTTTAAAAAATGATTGTTTAAATATTTAGTAGTTTTTAAATAATATATATATATATATATAACCCAAAAATTATTGTCCCTATTAAAACTAATTAATTTTAAATATGATGACATGACAATGTTAAACCTATTCAAAAACTAAATCTAAACACAATCATGATCATATTTTCTATAAACATAAATATAAATATAGTTTTTTTAGTAAACTGTTTTATAATAACTTTAGAAAAAAATGGTACAAGGGTGTTTTGATGAGTACAGAAAAAGAAAGATTAATAAAAACATACATCTTTCGTGTTTTATGTTTTATATAAAAGTTTTACTTTTTATGTTTATGTTATTGGTGTAAAATAATTATTATATGTTTATTTTTACTCATATAAATAATTAATAATAGCATCGACAGAATATAGATATAAAAACTTAACGATAATAGTATAAATTTACGAATGCCAATTCCCATAGTATTCTTTTAGAATAAGGCGATACATAAGTATCGTAACCACTCTTTTCTTCTCTAAGATCGTAACATACATAGGTGTAACAAAATACGCTATAAACAAATCTGTGAAATACTAATGTAATGAATAAAATACGATTTTTTCTTTGCTGTAATAATCGAAAAAGTGCGAGATGATACTAAACAAAATGGTAATTTTTTAGAACACGCACTTCTAAGATACCACAAAACCAATTATACCGACACACTCCACACATCATCAGATGTTCGTAGCACAGTGTCATATCTTGTGCAAACAACCCTAACTACCCTTAAATAAAACAATAAGATTACAACACTTGACATAATCCACCCTGTATTCATTCATACGGGTGTCTGGGTGTGTTGTATAAAAACGCCGTCAGATGTCGCACAACGTTCGACTTGAATAGAATAAATTAAAGGGCAAGGGAAAGATATTTGCAATATCGTATTTTTTGTACTATGTTTTAGGGCAAGGGAAATACGTAGATGTTAATAGTTACTTTGTACCTGCGCTGTCAACCCATAAGGAGTCATATAACGGCGTTTTTATACAACACACCCAGACAGCCGTATGAATGAATACAGGGTGGATTATGTCAAGTGTTGTAATCTTATTGTTTTATTTAAGGGTAGTTAGGGTTGTTTGCACAAGATATGACACTGTGCTACGAACTTCTGATGATGTGTAGAGTGTGTCGGTATAATTGGTTTTGTGGTATCTTAGAAGTGCGTGTTCTAAAAAATTACCCAAAATGTTTTAGTTGCGGCGTGATTGCTGCTTTACCGATGTGTACCTATTTGGTTTATTGTTTGAACACTACATGTATTTATTTAGTTAATAAATATATGCTAGACACAGAATAACTAACAATCAGAAGGGAATCTCGTAGCGCATAGCGTGGAACAATTTAGCTCCAGAATCGGCCATCTTTTTGGAATAGAAGTCAGGGGCGTATTATTTTGTAATGTTGTGGTCAGATCTGTATTTAGGTATTTGTGATCATGCGATTTCATGAAATTACTATTCAACTTTTAAAAAAAGAAGACAAGAAATTATAATTTTTCCTGTTAAATAAAAACTAAACATTTTTGGTATCTATCCGGAACTCTAAATTCGGTGGCAAAAATCCAACAGATGTCAATCACCAATCACAGACGAGGTGGCGATTATGTGATAGCACAACCAATCACAAAATAATATTAATTAAATTAGACATATGACAGTTTATTCAGAAGCCATTTTAAAGAGATTTATTTGAAATATTTGTGAAATTTTATATTTATATAAACGCAGTTTATACTAAATAAAGTGTTTATTATATCGTATGTAAAAATATTTTTATGGTACCTATTGATATTTTATTTATGTAAAATAAAAAAGTTTTAAATTCCACAAAACCTTCAGTTCGTCTATTAGGTTTTAATTTTAGACTTGGTTTTTTTTATTATTATCAATTTTTGGAAAATCAGTGATTAAGATACACTGTAGTCGCTGACTTAAATAATTTCCTTATTTATATGGTGAATTCTAATCGAAATTGTTTTTTAAATATTTTAGGTCACGAAGGTCAGTAACCTTTCGATGACAGAGTCGGTGAAGTTTTCAAAGTTCTATAAATTCTGGATTTGTCTTTTATCTGTACTTATGGGGTAAGTTGTAATATTTTTTATACATGAAACTATGTGATAATTTGTTTAACGAAGAAACTGCATGTATTTACATAATAAATAAAATATTCTATTTAACTTAATTTACATATGTAGTTAAAATAATATATTTTAATATTCCTAAAATTGATCCATAGTATCTGTATTGTTAATATATTATGTTAAAATGTATATTTTATACAAACTCACCTGTTACTAGTTGCAAAGTTACATTTATCCATTAGTATATCTATCATGTGAAACTAGTCGATTCACTGTTATAACTACATACTTATGTTTGAATTATATTTATTTTTATATTATTATACAGACAAATTAGCACAGATTTGTATATGTATTATATTTGCCATACTGGGTAAAGTGATCATCCTGATTTGATCAAGAAATGTTCTCATTATGTAGGTATTGATTTTTTCATAACGTAATTTTATCTCAGTTTTTAAATAAAAAATATTTTCTTGCCATCTTTATAATATAAACAACTATAATGAAAAGACCCACTTCTCCACATAATTTATCGACAAACAGAATCAACTGCGGGCAACTGTGTCGGTCAATAACTATGAGAGATTCTATTGTTTATCACTTATCAGTAACCATGTAAGCAAATGGGATTTTGTAGTTGTCAAGTTAGGTGCTTAACCTTTTTATTTTTTTGTTTAAGTACGGTATAGCACAGTCTGACACCTGCACTAATTTCAATTCCATAAAAGATGGTTGCCTTACAGTGATTTTAGACCTTAAAATACAATATTTACTATAATCCTATAAGTATATATTTATTATGTTGTTTTAGGACGTTTGATACAGGCTAAAGTGATAATGGGGTGAACCGATTTTAGAGGAAGGTAACCAACCATGAAAAGAGGTAATTCTGCGATCAGTATGTAATAACAAAATTTTAATAATGTTTCAAAATCAACAAGAACTAGCAACATTTAATTTTTAATATAGTAGGTACCTATCATATCTTGGTATATTAATTTGTATCGAGTCATATATTGTCTTAAATAGTAGATATATATTTTTAGTACTTTTTTTGTGGGTATTTTAGGTATTTCTTAAGCAATATATTTTATGCAATTATTTAATCATTTTTTTATGTTCATAAAAATTTTCCTTAGAAAATAGTAGATTTATATTTTTAAATTATTGCTGCCTGCGATTTCTGATCTAATTCTTTTAACATTTAAAAATTTGTGTTTTTCTAGTTTATTTTAGATTATAAAATTACATAGTAAATATTGAACATGTCTGAGCTTATAACAGCTTCAGATATCATATAAAGGTTACGATATTCCTGTTTTAAACTCTTTTCAATTTTGCAATCAGCATAACTGTCAACAAAGAATTTATTGATAAATGCGTCCGATTGACAATTTATAAATATTTGCGACAAAAAAAAGATTTAAGGGAATTAGTGAGGGTCACATCAGAAAAATTAAAAAATTTAAAGCCACTTAATTTTTATTTTTTTGTTTTTTCACTATTTTTCGACTTATTTTTGTTTAAATTCTGCACTAAACTTTGAGTATATACCTGGCTGTGCCTACCATCCTGATTATGACTAATCTACATATTGATGCTCAAAAACCAATACCTCCTATCTCCAAATTACAGGAAACGAAAAAAACTAACGAGGTATTCATTTAAGTAACTTTTAAGTATCAGTATTAATTTTGGAGATACAAGCTATTGGTAACTGCTGAACATAGGAGTGGATATCAATTTAAAATCTTAAATCAAGTTCTGGCAAAAATGAAGATATGAGGTATTGTTTCTTAAGCGTCGATATATATTTTTTGTTTCATGTACAATCTTACGCACGCAATCATACCCGAGAAATCACTCTGTAAGAAGTTTATTTATAATTTAATTTTGTTATATTTTCAATTCATTTTATGATTTTTGATTTTATGTTGTTGGACATTAGAACAGTGAAGCTAGTCTACACACAGTAATGAAATAATTTAGAGTATTACTTTTTTTTTTACGGGAAGTATATATATTTATTATTCGATCTGTCTTAGAAAAAAATGTTGTTTTTATGATTTATTTCATTACTATTGGAATTGATTTTTCTCTTTAGATCAATTATTTTCTTTTATTAAATACTTGCAAAGCAAATGATAATTTTTTCTTGATAGAATTATGAAATTCATTATCGACTTCTGATGCTACTGTTTTTAGTGATAAATTATTTAGTTACATTAAAAAAAGCCTACCAACCGTTTTAATTTTACCGAGTGAAATCAAAATAATATCTACATATTTAATATTGTGATACTTGTTTTAAGATAAAGTAATTGTCTTTTGGTAGTTCGTTTGACTAAAGTTTATTAATATATTTTAATTCAATTTGTTAGAATATTTGTCATCTAGCTATAACAATATTAATTATGATGTAATTGTTACAATGTGATTCGGCAATAAATAATATTAACTAAAACGCTGTTTATTTTTCCTTCTACCCTTATTTTGAAATTACATATTAAAAGGCGAAGACACATTTTTTAAGTTGTTTTGCCATTTACATTTTAAGGACTGGTTTTCCATTTCTTCTTACATTTATTTAGTAGATAAATTCCATGGAAACAGTAATTAATTATATTTTAGTAATTGTTTCTTCGGAATTTATTAATTAAATAAATGTACAGGAAATGGAAAAGCCGGCCCTTATAAATAAATAATTTATTATTAGACAAAAATCTGTTTCAACTGCATATTTGATTTAGTTCTTACCACCGAATTAGATGGCGATATAAGATAAGAGACGTCACAGCTGCTTCTATCTTCGACTATTGGTTTGCCCTTCTTTATTTCTGTTCTGTGGGTATAACCTGTGACTGCGATTGTGTATATTATTATTATGGGTTCGATTTTTAATAAATTTATGGTCATTTTTGTGTTCGTTTTAATTACATTTTTTTGTCATTAGATAGGTATAGATCCTTATCAGTTTTTATTCATTTTGAGATGAAATGAATCCAAATAAAAAGATATCCTTTAGTTTTAACAAATCAAGTAAAAAACCTACGGTAATACACAATAAACCTACGGAACACAAACAAGTTGAACTGGTAGATTGTTTGGAAGAACGGTCCATAAAAATTAAAGAGTGAGTTACATTACAGAGTACAATAAGATAATGTTCAAGTGTGTTGTTTATTTTTAGTGCAGTTGAAGTGGTTAAAGAACCTCTTGTTATTCCTATGAAAGGCAAGAATAAAAATTTGTCTGACAGAACTAAAGAAGTAAAAACCAAAGAGAAAGAACTAATTAAAAACAACTCCAAACAAGAGGATGATTCTAGACCTGAATCAGAGTTGACTATAGAGGAATTAGCAGCGAGGGAATTGATAAATGGTATGGAAATTTTTTTATGAATCTACTCATTTTCCCTTCATATGTAACTAGCGGTAATTCTTTACAACAGCCACTTCTATATTTTTCGTGTTTTTTTTTTGTACACACGCATAAAGTATCTATAGAAGACATTTGCTGCAAAGGAAATGTTGCGCAAATGTATTTCGTATTTTCGTACTGTTTTGGGGCAAGGGAAATAAGTGATTATGTCGTCTTATCATTCACATAATAGATAAATGTCAGACTTGAATAGAATAAATTAAAGGGCAAGGGAAAGATATTTGCAATATCGTATTTTCGTACTATGTTTTGGGGCAAGGGAAATACATCGATGTTAATAGTTACTTTGTACCTGCGCTGTCAACACATAAGGAGTTATATAAAGCAGATATAGAATGTATATGTGTAAGTTAAATGCGCCGCATAAAGGTTATCATAAATTCCACCAAACGCATTGAAAAATTTTATTATTTTTTTTGTGGCATTTCCCATTATAAGCGCAACATATAATTATGTAGGATGTATTCCTAACATGACGGAGCATCGTACTGTGTATTTGTTTTTTTCATCAGGCAGAAGTTTCTGTTGTAAAGAATGACCTAACTAGGTAATTTGAAAACTGCCAGTATTACAGAACACCTTTTTTTTTAATTATCTACTTTTGCTTGCCAAACATGATTTTCCAATCTGAAATAATCATATTTGGCTCTACTTTCCGAGATATCTGGGCACAAAATCACATGTTTCCACTGCTGCAATATGCCCATTCCATTGACTAATATAAACAGTTACGTTGGAGACAAAGTTATTAAACAAGCACCAGGGACCAATTCTTGAACTTGAATGACAAAGGAGGTCAAGAAGTGGCTCCCTAAAATATGCATATGTACTCTTTTTGTGGTAAGTTTGCAATAATGTCACAGCAGGGTTGCGATGATTTAAATCATGATTTAATCATGATTTAAATCAATTTGATTTAAATCAACTGATTTTTTAAATTTAAATCAAGTTGTGTAAAGCCAGTAAATCAAACTTCAGAAAATTCAAATAAAAGTATAGTTTATTTAAAAGCTAGATACAAATTAAACTGAAAAAAAAAATTCAAATAAAAAAGGAGAAAAGAACAGTTAGGTTACACACATATAAAAAAAAAGTTACCTTCTTAAATGTACATTATAAATTAGGTGCCTACTTAAAAGCAGAAACAAAGTAAACAAATTAAACAGAACCAACTCTAAAAGAAAATAAAACATGATTTACTCCAAAACAAAAATTTTAAATTGGGTTAATTATTGTAAAGTTTGAACAAAAAAACTAATTTAGCTGTCCCTAAACGATTTCGAATCTTAGAATGAATCAAACCAAATGTCGAAAATATTCTCTCAACCGAGGCTGAACTAGCTACAGCAGAAAATAGTTGCTTGATAATCGGGAATAATGTGTCAATAGTATCAATATTTCTTTGGGATTTCCACCAGTCCAAGGGTTTTGTGTATTTAAGAATTTCTTCATGAAACATAATATCGGCAAAAGGCTCAGATTTTGCCAGAAATTTAATAATCAGTAAACCACTTTTGGGATATAATTCATTAGCGGCTTCTATAGCACGATTCTTTTCGCTTTCTGGCAGCAAACTGCTTACTGTACTGTAGGTATAGTCAGTGTTTAGAGTTTTAATTAAGTTTGTTGCAAGTTCTGTTAAATATAGGCCAATATTTGTACAACTTACAACTTATAAGAAAAAATGGGAGATATATGGCAATGAAAAAATGCTTAAAAATAAAAAGGTTACGATTAAGGAAGATTTAACAAAATACCAATTAACATTATATCAAGAGGCGGCTGAGAAATTTGGATTCAAAAGTACTTGGACAATTGATGGCAAAATTATGGTTATTGCGGACAATAAGAAGCAAGTTTATAAATAAAGAATGTCAATAATAATAATATTCAAATAGCATTTTTTTGTTATGTAATACAAAATATTGATATATTTATGTGTATGTTACCTCATTTATGAAGTTACCTACTGTTTTATATTTTTTATTTCTATTAATCTGTAATATTAAAAAAAGGATTCTTTTCTTCTAGCGATGCTCTTTGATTCGTTTTTTTTTCTATTTCTTAGATTATCAGCTAATTCAAAAACTAATACATTGCATTACAGTCAAATTTTGACACAGTTAAATTTTTATTATATTCTTTCTTTAATAGATAGTTGCATTCTATTAACTTTTTTCAATATGAAAATTGGACACCTAAAGATACGCTTTCCAGGATTTAATGAATTTAGATTAATAATGGAGGAAAATAATTTTGATGTTATGATGTTAACTGAAACATGGTTGTCCGGCAATGTAAATTCTGATGTTTTTAATATTCCGGGATATGTGGTTTTTCGCAAAGATAGACTACAAGGCAGAGGAGGTGGTATAATTGCGTATGTTAAATCGTCAATTTTATGTGAGACTATAAATTTTGGTTTTACGATAAGTGATGATCTTGAATTTCTTTTTATTATAATATAGATTAAAACTCTTAATGTTGTGGTAGGTGCTTTTTATAGAACATCAAACACTAATATTAATAATTATATTGACGATTTTGATAACATTCTTTCTTACATATGCCCATTATTTGATGAAGTGTTATGTGTTGGAGATTTTAATATAAATTTTTTTAATCAAGAAAATCCTGTAAGTTCATGTTTTCAGTCATTTAATTTAGCACAAATTTTGAATGAACCTACGAGAATTACCAACAGTACCAGCACGCTCTTAGATCCTGTTTTTGTTTCAAATAGTGATTCTGTTAAGTCATTTGATACAATATTAACTGACAATATTTCGGATCATAGGATGGTGTTTTGTGAGATGATAATTTCTAATTTTAAACCACCACCTAAGTTCATAAAAATTCGCTGCTTTCGTAACTTTAATATACAACCATTTATAGATGACTTATGCAATTTATCTTGGTATCAACTTATCCGAGAAGATAATATTGATAATAAAATAAATTTATTTAACCACTTTGTTTTATCAACATTTGACAAGCATGCTCCCATAAAGGAAATACGAGTTACAAAACCTTATGCACCTTGGCTTAATCCTAATTTAAAATTACTCGTGAGAGAAAGAGATAAGCAAACCAATTTAGATGTTGATGGTTTGTATTATAAACAACAAGAAATTACACGCTCTCTATGATCCGAAGAGAGAAAAAGGCTTATTTAGATTCAGTTTGTGCTGAAAAAAATTGTCGAAAAATGTGGTCGGCACTAAAAAATTTTAACATTCGTTCTAATAAAACATACGCCGTCCCTGAACATTTGTCTGACCCTAATGAAATTAGTGATTATTTCCTTTCTTTTTTGCAAGATGTAACTGATTGCTGTGATGATAAAATTAATTTCTATAATAACAATATTTACAACGACAGTAATGATTTTGCCTTTCGTTTAACAACAACGGAAAATGTAAATAAAGTTCTATATTGTCTTAAATCGAATGCCCTTGGCGTGGATAACATTTCAGCTGTAATGTTGAAGTACTGTAGTCCTTTTATTGATAAATATATCACTCATATTGTTAACTGTTGCATAGAATCAAAAACTGCCAATCCAGAAACTTTTGCGGAATTGCGAATTATAAGTATTCTTCCTACATTATCCAAAATTTTTTGAAAAAATTCTCTGACAATCAGTGTAGAAAGGGAATGAGTACTGCAACGGCTCTAGTTAATGTTATCAATGATATTCTTCAAGCATATGACAATAAACTGGATAGTGTGTTGGTGCTCTTGGACTTCTCAAAGGCGTTTGATACAATTAATCATCAACTTATTTGTGCTAAATTAAAATTTTACGGTTCTGATATTTCCTCTGTCAGCTTGATTAATTCATACTTATCTAGAAGATCCCAAAGAATTTTGAACAATAATAAATTTTCTACAGATACTGAAATTTTATCTGGAGTACCTCAGGGGTCAGTTTTGGGACCACTGCTATTTTTAATTTATACTTCTGACATATTAAAATCATTGAGAAGCTGTAAAGTCCAAGCATACGCTGATGATACACAAATTTATTTGCATTTCGATCACAATGTGTATCCTCTTGCAGCGAACTTAATCAATAATGATGTAAAATTAATAAAAAAACTGTCCTTAGAACATAATTTGAAATTAAACCCCTCTAAATCTTATATTCAAATCTTAGGGAATAAAAATCACTTGGCTACACAAAGCAAATTTAAACATAAACATAGATGGAATCCCTGTACCGATTCTAAATTCTATAAAAACTTTAGGAGTAATCTTCGACACAGATTTTAGATATAGAAATCATGTAAAAAAATTACTATAAAAATCATTTTCAACTTTGAAATTATTATATTCGAATCGTCACTTTCTAAATTTTCAGCTTAAAAAGAACTTATGTGAATCTCTTGTGGTATCCAGTTTTAATTACTGTGATTTTCTCTATGGACCCTGTTTAGATTCTTCTGATAAAAACGGGATAAAAAAAGTTAAAAATTCTTGCATTCGCTTAATATATGGATTAAGAAAATTTGATCACGTCTCACAAAAATTGGATGAATTAAATTGGTTAACAATGGAGGGACGCAGAACACATCATTTTGGTAATTTTGTTATATCACTAATTTATTATAACACCTCATCAGCGATTTAAAAGGATAAACTAATAGCTCGAACTATTGTACATTCTGTAAATATTAGACATAAAAATAAACTTACGATGCCACATCACCGGACTGCCATGTTTATAAGATCGTTCACATATAATTCAATTAAATTTTATAATGCTTTACCTGACAAATTAAGTGTCTTAAATCCTAAGCAATTTAAATATAAATATAAAAAATTCTTGCTAAATAAGCAGAAGTACGATGCTAGGTAAATAAACTTATTGCTATTATTGTTTTTTTTTAACAGATTATTATGTTTTCAATATTTCTAAATTAACTGTGTCAATGTATATTTCTATTATTTGTATTTGAATTTGTAATTTTATTAAGGTATATAAAGAAGTCTCACATTTGTCACTCTTATTATTATTTTTCTTTTTATTTCTGTCTTATTGTGGTTAAGTAGAATAGCCGTTTGGCTAGACTTCGCCACAGTTGGACTGCTAATGCATCATTTTGTACTTAATATCTATTAAATCAATAAATTCTATTATCATTATTATTATTATTTTTTTTATTTTCGGTTTCCCGATGCCGGTCAGTCCTCCCGTGGCCTCCGACGCCTCACGGGAGTCGCGCCGGCGCATCAACTACAGCCACTCCTCACATCCCGCAGGGTTAGTGACTGTAGATACCAGAATCATGTGCCCTAAGCAGACGGAGAGAACCCAGAATGACCGCCTTCTGCATTTGGCCTGCCAGCCACTCGGCTGATTTTTGGCAGGCCGGTATGATCTTCAGTTCCGAGAGCAACGTAGGCATTATCCCTCCGAGTACACCGATTATTAGGACGACCATTTTGACCGAGTAGCCTGGGTATAGCACTTGGAGCTCGTACCGGAGATCGCGATATTTGGTCCGTTTCTCCTCCTCCTTCAAGGTGATGTTTTTCTCCGCAGGTGCCGAGAACTCGATGACATACATCACCTTGAGTTGATGGTCGAGGAGGACTATGTCAGGCTTGTTGGCTTGGATTAGCCTGACAGTCGGGAACGAGTAGTTCCAGTAAATCCGGCATTTCTCGTTCTCGACAACGGACTCAATATCTCCGGGGACGTAAGGCAGCACTGGTGTCTGATCTACCCCGTACGAGTGCTTCGGATGGTAGTATAGCACTCGTAAAGCCGCGTTATGTCGGTGGATGTAGGCCGAAATCGCGTATATTAGTGGAGTAAAATCTGACCTCAATTATGCCGTTTTTTTAAATTAAGGTATAACTAAATGGGACTTTCACCATCTTGTAGGGGTTGAATTTGGCTATTCGAAATGGATATCTACAACTTTTTTTAGTAGGGACGAATTTTGTAAAATCGTTTTTTCTCCGCCCGAGAACTAATTAAAAAAATGTGTTTTTTCAAAACATACATCGTGTTATTAAATCAAGGATTAAAGTTACGATTTTGAAATTTTTGTCAGTTACATAAACAACTACAGCGCTTCTAACAGAACCCACGAAATTTCTAAAACCTAAAGCCTTTTCGAGAAAATGAGCCCCCAAATTCGCTATAACCAAATCCGTGCATTGAAAACTTCAACGTGTGAGGAACTATGTTCATTATTAAAAATTTATGTATATATATGTGAAGTCAAATGTAGAAAAAACTATAGAAAAGTTTTTAGAAAAAAATTCAGCTCGCTAGGTCTCATAGTTTTCGAGAAATCGAATTTTTAATGCGCTTCATTTTCACAGTGATAATTGCGCTCGGATTCCTGGAGTGGTAATGCGACCAGCTTGCCTATTATGTGGCGCGGCAGGGTTTATAATATTGCAATAATGTATTTTCACAAGATTGTACGTATTTTATTTGTTACCGCTACCTTTTGTAAATTGAATTTCTTATTATACATGATTATATGTTCCCATAGAAACAAAAAATTAATGATGTCACGATGCATGTGCGGCAGATAAAATAATAATTTAGTAACCGCATTCAAAGCATTGGGGATAGAATTAAAATTCATACATGATAGCTAACGTCAAAATTATTTTATATTTCTATCTAATTAACGAGCTAATTAATAAAACAGTAAGCAATAAAACTCTAGGCCTATGTCTATAAAAAATTTATTGGCAGCAATATTTCCTCTACTAACATAAGAACTTCTACAAGATGTATGAAATCTAAAACTCTTCATTCCATACAATATTTCATTTTTACAAGTAAGGATATTTTCAGAAAATCCATCTTGTCTGGATTCAGCAGCTCTTATTATGCCTAATAGCTCTTTTTTAGTGGGTTTGTTAACAATTGAGTCTTTAGAAGGGTCACAAGCACTCCCACAAATTAAACATACATTTTCCATTTTCTCCAGAAATTACAATTCATTTTACAACTAAAACTATTTCTATTCGCGCAGTTTCCATACAAAAACATACTTACCAAACTTTGTTTTCAAAGATTTTGTAAATAATAAAGCAATACACGAGTAAAACAACTTAACTATACAAGATCCTACTTGCATCTATCCGGTGTGTACACTTGATTTCAAAAAAACTGGTACACTTTCTTTTAGCTATGTAAATCATTCGTTCTTTGATTGATATTAATAATCTTACAATGTCACTTTGACGTTAATCAGTGGCGTCATTATTAAAAATGGTTCGAAATCTAACAGATATTCAAAAATTTCGAATTGTTTCTAAAATTGAAGATGGTTGGTCCATAAGAAGACTTGCTGCTGAATACAATGTGAGTAAAACCACGATAATGAGTGTTAAAAAACAATGGGGAAACCAACCGAACGGTATCCCGTAAAGTTGGTTCCGGTAGGCCCAGAAAGAGCAATAACCAAGAAGATGAAAATCTTATAAATTACCTAATAGAAAACCCTTTTCAGACTGCAGTAAAGGCAATTTCAGAGACAAATTTTCCTGCTTCGGTATCTACTGCTTGCAGAAGAATAAAACTACAAAGCGACTTGAAGAGTTGTTCAGCGGTTAAAAAAATACCAACTTTCAGAAGAAAAGAAGCAGGGTAGGATTATTTTTGCACTCAACTATATAATCAATGATGAAAACTTCTGGGGACAAGTTGTCTTTTCTCACGAAAAAGTTTTTAAATCCTGTAGCGATGGACATGTTCGCGTATATAGGCCTCCTTCCACTAGATACGACGAAAAATATACTTTCGATCCACAAATATCAGGAAGGTTTTCAGTCAATGTCTGGGCTTGGAAGAGCCTAAATGGGTTAGGTGTGTGTTGGAACAGTGGTGGTCATCTCAATTCCATTAAATATATTGAAATATTAGACAATATTATGTTGTCGTCAGTAATAGAGATGTTTCCGGAAAATAATTTTATTTTCCAACAAGACAACTGCTCCATACGGCCCATCGTGTCAGGCAATGGTTTCTAAATAAAAACATAGAGTTGTTACCGTGGCCATCTGAAAGTCCGGATTTAAATCCAATTGAAAATGTATGTAAATGTAAATTAAATAACCATTCAAATAATGCCCATGAATTGGAAGGGATAATTGAAGACGCTTGGGAGAACTTGTCGCAAGAAGTTGACCTTGCAAGAAATCTGATTTTGTCCATGCCTGCAAGACTTCAGGCAGTTTTAGACGCTAATGGAGCAATAACAAAATATTAGTTAATTCTGTATTACGTAATTGAAGTTCATTTATTTTATTTTTTTTATTGTATTTTTATGTTCAGTTTGCATTGTTTACATTTTTTTTTAATCAAGTGGTATTTTTGTGTTCTTATTTTAAAAATAGAATTATCATTATTCAGTTAGTATTTTAATTACAACCATTAGTAGAATTATCCGTAACAAATATTATTTTTTAAAACAATAATATAGCAGGCTTGAAAATGTTTTGAAAAAAGTTATTTTCTAATTATTTTTTAAAATTCCATTTAAATAAAATAAAAGAGAAAGGTTTAATAAGTTTAAAAACACAAAGAAAACCGATCTCCTCCAAAAAACCCAGGTCCGGGGTAAATCACCTCTTCTCCACCCCCCTCTCGACATGCCTGGCCAGCCCTATTTACAGACATATGCACACAACTAAACTATTAAGATTTTCGATTACAAGAGTTGTACCAGTTTTTTTTGAAATCAAGGGTACCACCGATGGTTTTACATTCAAAGTGTTAAATTACAAACACTCCGACGCCGACCGACTGACCACGGTCTGAGCGCATTATGTTTACTGTGAAAATGAGCTACGTTAAAAATTCGATTTCTCGAAAACTATGAGACCTAGCGAGTTGAATTTTTTTTCTAAAAACTTTCTATAGTTTTGTCTACATTTGACTTCACATATATATACATAAATTTTTAATAATGAACATAGTTCCTCACACGGTGAAGTTTTCAATGCACGGATTTGGTTATGGCGAATTTGGGGCTCATTTTCTCGAAAAGGCTTTAGGTTTTAGAAATTTCGTGGGTTCTATTAGAAGCGCTGTAGTTTTTTATGTAACTGACAACAATTTCAAAATCGTAACTTTAATCCTTGATTTAATAACACGATGTATGTTTTGAAAAACATATTTTTTTAATTAGTCCTCCAGCTGAGAAAAAACGATTTTACAAAATTCGTCCCTACTAAAAAAAAGTTGTAGATATCCATTTCGACTAGCCAAATTAAACCCCTACAAGTTAGTGAAGGTCCCATTTAGTTATACCTAAAAAAAAAACTACCAGAAATAAGCGAGATAGAGGAGCGATTTTACTCTACTATATGGGGCATGCAGATAGTAAGTGCATGAGCGATTCCGGCGCCTGATGGCAGGTCCTGCAGTTGATATCAGGAACCTCTACACACCACACGCGGCTACGGTAGACCAAGGTGTTGAAAACACCATCTTGGCAGGCCATAATGAATCCCTCGGTCTCTGACTTAAGCCCGGCTGACCTTAGAAAGGCGAATGTCAGCCTGGTTGATAAACCCAGCGTTTATATGTTCTTATAGAAGACACCATGCTGGTGTTTATCGACGTGCTGCCGAAACAGATTTTCCTGTTCGGCAGCTCTAATTCGGGATTTCAGACGATTTGGCTGAAGTTCGGTGACTGACTACATCAGCACCTCGCCGGCCTCCTCGCCTGATGTCAAATGCAAGACCAAGTTCATCTGCGGCTCTTTTTGCTGCCTTAAACAATCCTGCTGCCACTCCTAAGTTTCGTGATGTTTCACAAACCGCAAGAGGGGATCTGAGCTTCTGAGGATGTTACTTGCCATACTCAGTACTACTCTGCCATGCGAATACTCAAGGCTCAAGAGCCCTCGGCCCCCCCGTTGACGTGGGAGGTACACACGAGGAACGGACGATCTAGGATGAATACTTCTGTGAATATTCATCATCTTGCTGGTATCTCTGTCTAATTGGCGCAGCTCATCTACCCTCCACTTTACTACTCCGAAGGAGTAGAGCAGAATCGGAACGGCAAGCATATTAGTTGCAGACACCTTATTCTTCCCCGAAAGTTCGGAAGACCAAATCTTTCGGAGGCGGTGTCTGTACTTGCCGCGGAGAGATTCCTTTATTTGTGTTACATCCTGGATGTGCCTTTGTTGCACACCCAGGTATGTATAGGTCTCTCCGGCATCCAGATGTCATAGGATGCTTCCGTCTGCGAGCTGCGCATCTTCAGGGAATTCCCCGCATCGTCCTCTCTTGAGGTGGACGACTGCACATGTGTCCAACCCGAACTCCATACCAATTGCCCGCGTGTATTCTTCGACCACCCTAAGAGCGTTTTGTAGTTCGCGCTCTCCGGAGGCATAAAGTTTAAGGTCATCCATATAAAATAGATGGGTGACCTTACGCCTCCGGTCGCTGGGTGGTCCACATTGATATTGATGAAAGATTATAAATCATGTTTACTGTATCAAGCCAATAAAATATATTTTCCAAGTATTTAAATAAAGTAATGTAAACTGAAATTTTTTACACATTTGACCTTATAAAATGGGGTTAGGATAAATTTGGCAGTTTGACATTCGAAATGTCTAATTTAGTTACAAAAATGTCAATGTCAATAAGAAATTATTAAAATATATGACATGAATTATTATTGACAGTATCGAACAACGCTGATAATTAATTGTTTAAAAATGTTAATGAAACGTTTCAAGATACGCTATTAAAATTTAATTGAAGTAAGTGAAGAATTAAATAGGATGATCTTTTTATCAGGATGATATATACGGGTATAAGAAAGTTATGTGCTGGACACATCAGATATTTTTTTATTATTTTACTCTGAAACCAGTCTTTAATAAAATAGAATAAGTTCGTATTCTGAATTTTATTTAATGCAAAGGTATAAGTAACAAATCTGGATGTACACCGAGAAATAATTTCGGCAGGTAAAAGTGAAGTTGTCCATTTCTACGAAACTGATAACCATACACACCAACCCCCTGGACATTCAGTTTCTTCACTGTCAACACTAAAATATTCCAAATTAAAAAATTTCAAAAATATAAAATGACACATATATTGAGAGACGCCGTCACGGATTTTTATTCACACACACACACACGCACACCCACACGCTCACACACACACACACACACACACACACACACACACACACACACACACACACACACACACACAGCACGCACACACCTGTATCTTTTACGTTTTCCTGGTGAAGCCCTCTCCAAATACTAGGGATCGGGCTTCACTATGACACTGAGTTCGGATTCTACTCAAATATGTTAGATACTAGAATCCCATCGGTGTATAATATATAATCATCAAATAATAGTAACTGAATATTCCCGAGAGGCATATATGTAGCACGCCGATTAAGTTTTATTAACTCGGATTGAAATGTAAACTGTCCCTTAACTTCGAGCGTACTTTACTACAAATTATCTTAAGTGAAAGCGAGTGTCGGACGGAGCGAATATTGCATTACATCCTGGGACACTTGATCAGTTTCCACTCAAATATCTAGATACCGGAATCTCACTCGTGTTTCTTCGCGTTTTTCTAGTGAAGTCCCTCTCCAAATACTAGGAATCGGAGGTTTCACTATGACACTGAGATCGGATTCTACCCAAATATGCTAGATACTAGAATTCCATCGGGGCATAATACATAATCATCAAATATTAACTACTGAGTATTCCCGATACTCGTTTCTGAATAGATAACCCGCGGTTTACTTATTGATTCCCGAATATCTAGCCGATCGGATTAGCAGGCATTCGGATACAAACGATTAGGCGGAAAAAATGGTGAGCAGATAAACGAATCAAAAGTACAGTCAAGTCGATTGTTAACGGAAATAATTCTTACCACTGGTTTTCGGCGGATCTGGAACTGCTTACTGGTGGATCGTAGAACTGCACACTGCGAACTGTGTATCTCACTGGAGAAGTGATGTCTTTTAGTCGACGTGAGCAGTTTTGTTTCCAACGGATTTCGAGAAAGTCACGTGACCCTGCGCGATGAACAGAATTGCAGTTGATGTGGATGGGCAAAAATTATTTAAGCAATCTTAGCGAAATACGTTTAAACAAATTTTTTGAGTTATTTAATATAAATGTTTATAAAATATTCTGAGGCTGGGAATCGCTTTCTCATAATTTTAAAAAAAGAAAATAATTAAAACGACCATGGATTAATTATCAAACTAAATTACTAAATTTTGCAAATTATTTAAAAAATAGAAATAGATTTGTTATTAACAAATGCTTTATTTCCTTGTATCAACTATCATTCTACCAATTTGCGTATTTTCAAATGTACCGGGTGAATGCAAAATAACGGTTGTTTATAATCTAATATTAAACTTGGCTTTCAACTGGATTACATTAAACTAAAATTATTTCCTTTTGCTGGGCTTACATAAATACAATAATAAAACAACTAATGTTACCCTGAAAAAAAACCGGATTGAAACAATTACCATGAGTACGGAAAATGTACGGAAAAATCACTTCGTTAGAGTCTTGCTTAGTCTGCATTAGGTTAGCCTGGTTTGCTATTATTATTTGTCTTTTCCATTACATGCGGCATTCTGACGAGAACATAGCAAGTTCGAAACCGGTCTATGTCTAGTAAGGAATTGACAAATAATTACATTTCATGCAGTACATGAGGAAAATATGAACGTTTAATTACTTGTTCGTAGGTTAGGATGCATGTTTACTGTAGTTTCCAAGTGATGATCGTCCAGCTTCGTGTATTGGTGACATTAATGTCGTAGTTTATTTTATGGTATTTTCAGAGAGCGTTATCTCATATTAAGTTTGTTGTAATGGCGGGGACTGCCTCCCCCGCCATTAAAAATATTTTTTTCTTTAGTTTCATACATCAAGTTAGGTCAGGTCAGATCAGGTTTTTATATTTACATAAAAGGGAGGGGCAGCAGCCCCCAGTCATTAAAAATATTTTTTTCTCAATTTCTTGTAATTTATTGGACATGTTTGTAGATTAGGTTAGGTTAGATCAGGTCAGGTTAGATTAGGTTAGGTGAAGGGTACATGTGGTCATAATCCACACTTTTTTTCGCTCTAAAAGTGCATTTTATGAGGTATTCTCTCAGTAATTTATATAGAAAATTTTTAGTCTTGTAAAGGGGACCCATATTTTTTTTTATTTTTGATCAAGTCAAAAAATATTATTAACAAAAGTTCAGAATCGCTCCAGTAGGTATATTTTTTGTTTTTAACCTTATTTTAGATTTAACCTTTTGGGATGATTCTTACGAACTTTTGTTAAAATAATTGATAAATTTTTTTTTTTTTTCATTTCTTGCATTTATTTTAATCGTAGTAGGCTAGTTTTTACTGAGGCTAAAATGTAGCTTACTTATTTAATAAAGCTTTACAAGCCTCACATTTACAAAAAAATATCAAATACACTGAAAAATAAAAAAGTTACTGAGGTGTTTATTCATCTTAAATAAAACACAATGTAAATTTATTTATTTCATTTCAAGTTTAATATGAGGATGGGAAAGTATGGTTGAAGAGCACCTGCTCGAGACTTTTTTTTAGTTTAAAAAAGTTTTTAAGTTAAAAATGAAATTGTATTTACTCAAACTTGTCTTATTCAATTGTAGATGCTAAAAGACATGTTTCAAATAAGGTGTCCACCAACAAACTTTTTGTACTTCCAATTAAAGAGGATAAAATTACACTAGATGGAGAAGCAGAATCCACTTTAGATGATTATGAAAGTGTTCCTATTAGTGAATATGGGATGGCTATGATAAGAGGGATGGGATGGAAGGAAGGAATGGGAATAGGCAAAAATCCAACAAAGTAAATTATTTTAATGTTTATTCATAGTCATTTTAAACGTATGAATTAATAAATAACAAAATTTTTATATAGATCTGCAGCACCAAGTGAGCCTGAATTACGTCCTAAAGGTTTAGGTTTGGGTGCTAGTAAGATGGTCAAAGCTGAAATTTCAAACGAAACTGATTGTGATAAAGATGGAAATCCTTTAATTTTGAAAAAAGGGGCTTTTGGGAAAATTATTGCTGGCTCCCATAAAGGAAATTATTGTGAGGTATTATGCTTCTTTAATATGGGTATATGTAGAGGGCATTCCAAAATTGTGTAGCCAAACTCTTACAGTAAGTAGACGGACTCAATTTATGAGGAAAACTCTTGTAAATGTTTGGTCAGTAATACATATTAAAGGAGTTATACGATTTCAAAGATGGAGAAAGAAAACATTGTTTTTGCCGTAACTTAGAAACCATAACAGATATACTACAGGCTGTAACAAATTCGCATCTCACTAAAGAGATCTTGGAAACAGTAAGGAATACAGCATTGGTTAATTTGGTCAAATTTGCAAAATTTGGAGATCAGGATTATGTCGTTGAGAAATCGAAAATATCTCGTTCTTGAGATTTTTGAAAAAAAAGTAAAATTTTGAATTTTGATTTTTATTTTTTTCCTGGCGTTATTTGAAGAGGTATCGAAAAACTAAAAACACTTTTTCATTGACGTTTTTTATCTTATACAATTTAACAGTTTTTTATAAGACGTTTCATTTTTTTCGCGACCATCATCAAGTACTTTATTAAAAATACGTTGTTTTGTAGCATTTCAACCTCAGACTTCATGATGTATTTTAAACTTATATGTTGCTAAAGGTTTCGTAACTGTAAATCATCATCAAGGAAAAAAATCATATTTTTTTCAAATTAACGTTACTTTATTATTTTTCATAATTAATAATTAGTAATAATGAAACTAAAAATATTAAATTAAAGTCTGAGATTTAAATATTACAAAAATAATCCAATAAAAAAAATACAGATCCTCATTTAAAATAACCTACTTGATGATGGTCACGAAAAGACGAAACGTTATGTAAAAAACTTATGTTAATTGTAAAGGATACAAAACGCAAATGAAAAAGTGCTTTTAGTTTTGCAATATCTCTTCAAATAACGCCAGGAACAAATAAAAACGTAAATTCTAAATTTTACTTTTTTCAAAAATCTCAAGAACTGCAAGAGATATTTTCGATTTCTCAACAGCAATTATCGCCAAATTCTGCAAATTTACCCCAATTTAACCGATGCTGTATAGAGATACAGCATCGATTAAATTGGGGTAAGAGTACCGTTTTCAAAATCCCTGTTGTGAGAAACGAATTTGTTACAGCATGCATTGACCAAATATTTATGAGCTTTCATTTTATATTGAGCCCATCTATTTACTGTAAGAGTTTTGCAACATAATTTTAGAAAATCTTGTGTAAAATTTATGTATGTACATAATAAGTATATTATAGGTTCAGGGGTTAGATGATGAATCAGGAAGAGTAATAGTTAGAACATCAATAACTGGTCAAATTTTGACATTGATTGAATCTTTTATCATGCTTGTCACACCAGAAGAATTTTCCAAGGGCTCAAAAGTATTAAGTATGTATTTTTATTTTTATGATTATTTAATATTTATAATTCTATTTTAATTTAGACAATGCCAAATATGAAGAATTTAAAGAAATATCAGATAAAAAGCTAGAAAATTACCAGAAAGCGAAAGGAGACACTAAAGACAGATATTCTAAAAAACAAACAGTCACAGCTAGCTCTAGTAGAAAAGTTAGAGAAAGTCAAGGTTCACAAGATAATGAGCGGTCAACAAAATCGCGTGATTATGATGCGGAATATTTAAATTCAAAACAAGAAAATAGACGAAGCTCAAAAAAAAGTGATATTTATGAAAATGAAAGGTATGAGAAAATTAATAAAGATATATATAAATATGATGGTAGCAGTAAAAGTAGTCATAGAAATAATAAAAGAGATAGTTCTGAATCTGACAGTGACAGTGAAATGAAAAACAGAAGAGACAGTGGGAGAAAAAAGTATCATCATAAAGAGAATAGTAGGTATCGTGAGGACGAATATAACAGTGAAAAAAAATTTTCAAAGAGTAAGTACAGAAGTAGGTCATCATCCTCTGATAATGATGAAAAGGAGATGAACAAAAAAAATAAAACTAAAGCCAGGCCTCAAAGACATGATAGTAGTGAAAGAGCAAAGGATTGGAGAAGTCGAAGATAATTTTGATGTATTTACCCATGTAAAGAATAAATAATATTTTACTTCAATAAACTTTTTTTTATGAAATAATTTTATTGTTTGTATCTAAATGTAAATGAATACCATCGCCCATCATTAGAACATATTGGTCCTACATCCATAGATCTACTTATGTTTGCAAAGACCACATTTGCAAAATCTGCACTGGCATAGGTACAGGGTGGGCCATCGAAAATGAAATAGGTGTATTTTTTTCCATTTAAGCCTATTGAATGCTGAGACGTCGATTTTATTTTCAAGTGAGACACGTCCGTTGGGTAATTTACTACAACTCTTAAGCGGTAGTGGAATCTAGTCCTAAAATTTTAAGTGTCAATTAGAACATCTTTTTATCTAAAGTTTGTTAAATTCTCTTTACAATGGCATTTTCGTTATTAAATACGGATTAATAATTTGCGAGAAATTGTGTTCTAAAAGTAAAGAATTTAATGAAGTTACAAAACGAAACAAGTGTTTTTTTGCATTTAAGTTAATTTTTTCGAAAACGCTTTGATCCATCGATTTTTTTATTTTCATTGGGGGCACTTCATCAGATTGTCCCACTTCAACCTTTGAAGCGGTGGTGGAATCCACCACTAAAATTTTAAATGGCAAGGGGGCCAAGTAAAACATTGTTTTAAAACTCGTTAAATTCTCTTTACGATAGTGCTTTTTAAATTTGGGCTAATAGTTTGAGAGAAATGCGTTCTAATATTCGCACTAAAGAATTTAATGAATTTCTTACCGATAAAGCTCAGACTAGGTACTGACTAGTCTTGTTTTTCTTCAGTGTGAACAAAAGAAAACGAAGCAAAAACAAAAGGTTAAGGCGCATTTATTTAGAAAGTAATTCATCAAATTCTTTAACATGCAATTTTTCGCAAACTGTTAGCCCAAATTTAAAAAGTCCCATTGTAAAGAGAATTTAATATGCTTAAAACGATGTTTTACTTTACCCCGGTTACCATTTAAAATTTTGGATATGAATTTCACCACCACCTCAAGGATTGAAGTGATGCAGTAGAAAATACCTCAAGTATCCCCCTTGGAATAAAAAAATCGACGGTCCGAGCGTTTTTCGAAAAAATGAATTTAAATGCAAAATACACCTATTTCGTTTTGTAACTACTTAATTAAATTCTTTATATTTAGAACTAATTTCGCGTAAATTATTAGTCCAAGTTTGAAAAGTAAGATACCGTTGTAAAGAAAATATACGAACTTTTTAAAATGATTGGCTACCTGACCCACCTTGACATTTAAAACTTTTAGGGTTATGGGTTGAAGTGGCGCGATCGAAAATACCCAACGAAAGTGCCTTCCTTGAAAATAAGTCGACGGGTCCAAGCATTTTATTAGGTATGTGGTTCATTTATTAATATGTTTCTTTTATGCATTTTTTCCATTTTCTTTGGTTAATATTCCAAAAACAGTTTTACTAATATATTTTTCATTGAAAAAAAGATAAATGTGTAGCAGCTTTCTAACAAATCCTTAAAAATGAGATAAACTAAGGTAATACCGATCCTAAAGTATGTTGGAACCTTTGATATGAGTACTTGTCACAAACACGAAAACACTCGATATTATACTCGACGCGCTTTTCGCCAACAAATTCGTCATCAGAAAATGATTAAAACAAAAAGTTTTAATCATCTAAAGACGCCAACTTAGTTGACGATACGAATTGAGTATGGTATCGAATGTTTTGGTGTTAGTGAAAACTAGTTCAGTGCTAGTGAAGTAATACTAGTATAATGGGATTTTATCAGAAGTATGATGTAATATCATCTCATCATTTTCTTTTATGCAAAGTAAGAAATGAGAAAAAGAAACTTTTTCATGCCCCTTTACTGCAGATGTATGAGATATTTGGCAAGCCATAAAATCATTTTGCTCGTATGGGGGTAATAGCATTAAATACATTTTGTTAACTCTACTTTAATGGTTAAAATCAAAAACTTTCTACTTGTAAATTCTTAATTTTAATATTGGATGAATGGTTTGGTGTCGGTGCGTGCGTGCACGGGGACGCTACGGTACCGGGACGCGTCTACTAGTATCTAACAATCCACGCAGGAAGAAAATGAGACAAGTAGGGCAGCTCGAAGGTAAACTGCTCGTTGCTGGATGATTAGATAGGGTCCACCTCTTCCGGAAAAATTGCTACGGCCAGCTGTTTAACGAGTGGTTCGTAATCCACACGTAGACACCAGGCCAGAGGTCAGTGACAGGTCTATGGTGACTATCATACCGTTTCTGGTGGTCCTGTTCCCAGGTATCCTTGGCTTTCCCTATAGGTTGTCTGCCATTGCCAGCAGACGCTGAGTTATTTCCTGAATGAACGTTTCGCTTTGTATGATGCTACGGAAGTTGTGAGTTACTTCTAGTGGCAAAACAAATGGCTGGTAGCTGACCGGGCCAGGTGTTTTGATGAGGTCCTACCAGGATAGCAAGTTGTGTCTTGATGTCTCTATTACCTCTTTCCACAGTGTTGGTGACCGGATGATAGACGGGGATAAGTTTCTGCTCCATTCTTAGACAGTGGCACAGTATATCACTGATATACTGCGGTCCGTTTTCACTGATTCAGGGACCGGAAATATGCCATTTTTCAAAATCGGCAGTTATAAAGAGCCTTCATATAATTGAATTAATTGATATGATTAAGTTACTTATCATATATGCACAAGCTCGGTAGTATTGTGGCAGGAAGCCGGGATAGATGTATGTAATATACGTAACTGTCATTTGTTCCGCTCCATGCGATATGTCGTAGACAAAGCTGATTGACAAGGGTTCAGGCACATTAGTCGACAGAGTACAATTCTATTATTAGGTGGCCATATCTTTAACGACAAGGATGTATTTCTGTCGTCTTTCAGGGCCTTTGGGTAGGGAACCAAGAGCAGCTAGTGAATTATAGGTTATGCCATATCTAACAATTAGAGCATGGGATACATGTCATATTTTAAGATATAATTACAAAGACTAAATGAAGAAGTTTTGAAAAAAAATTGCAACTGAGTTTGAAAAAAAAATACAAAAATGGCCTGCCGACCTGGTTATTTTGTAGACAATTTGTAAAATATTAGCAAAACAGTTTTTCCATAATCAGCAGGCCAATTTATCGATAGATTTTGTTTAAGAGTAACTTTTTGTTAGTAAAGCATTTTGAAATTCGCAAAATTAATGATCCATCTAAAGAAAAATTTCGAAATGTCATAATTACAAAAAACGTAATTTTTTTAACGAAATTGAAATCTGTCGCTAAATTTTCCTCCTGATTATGAAAAAATGTTTTGCTAATTAATTGTCTACAAAATAACCTGGGTCGGCAGGCCATTTTTACAATTTTTTTTTTCGCAAACTTCAATTGTATTTTTTTTTTGCAAAACTTGTTCATTAAGTCTTAAAATATGGCATGGGACCCATTGTTAAATATGTCATAACCTATAATTCACCAACCACCGCTGCAAGGAGGTCAATGGCAAGTATTTATAATTGTTGTTTCATAACTGAGGTCAATAGTAGTCCAATGGGTATTAGGTTGCTGGGCTTGTAGCACTAGCTTTTGGCCTGACATATTCAGTAACGGATTTTCATAGTTCGATCCAGTAGTAATTCTGGAGGAATTTGTGAGCCGTGTGCTAGACCGCCAATATCCATTTGGCATGATGACGGTCTCGGATGCTAGGGCCAGGCAGGACTATTGCCTTTTTACCCTAGTCATCGCTGTAGACCTGGACCGGCCTCGTGCAGGGCGGGTTAACTTACTTTACGAACGGCCCCACTCACAAATTTGAGCGGTGCCGAAGATTTCGGTCAACCTCCCTGGGTCCTGGCTGATGAACCCTGCTGACTAGGGCCTCTTCTGGCGCTCTTCTGTCTTCGTCTTCTTTCTTCGCCAGCTTGTCACCCCCGGGGGTAGTCATCTGTCTGTCAGGGACTGTGTGGATATTCTGTGACTTGGGATTGACTGCCAGTACACAAAGTGTCAATTGACGCATTGTCATCTGGATCGTCGGACAAGGTGAGGATGAACTGTGTAGCTCTAGGAGGTGAAGGCCTAAGTGCTTTCTTAGCACTTTCGTCCTTCACGGAGCCAGGGGGACAACGGGCACTGGTCGGTTTACTGACCGGCGCCCGCAAGGTTTGTGGGAAGGTGGTTGGTCGTGTCATGTCTTTTCAGTGGGTTTGGTCCATCTGTAAGGAAAGGATTAGTTATACTTACCCGTTATCCAGTAACTGTACCTTCGGCCTCTTGTGCCTCGGTGCGTCGGCCGGATCATAGGAGGTGGCCTCCCTGATCAGCGGGTTCCTGTGCTCCTCAGCTAAGGTGTACAGTTTCTTCGCTCTATCCCGGATGATTTCGGTGACTGGTGTGTACTCCAGGTCCCTGAAGATGTCAGCGCTTCTAACGTACCATGGTGCGCCCACCGCTGTCCTGATGGCCACGTTTTCCACGGCTTGGATCTTCTTCAGATAGGTCTTCGCTTGGTATCCCCATGCTACGGAGGCGTAGGTCAGCTGTGGTCTGATGAGTGCTTTGACTAGCAGAAGCTTGTTCCTCAGACTGAGCCTGCTCTGGTTCCCTACCATCGGGTAGATGAGAGCTCTCGTCCGCTTGGCCTTTACCACGATGGCTTCGGTGTTCTGTCTCCATGTCAGGCCTTTATCCATGATTACGCCAAGGTACTTGACGGAATCGTGCCATTGGATGTCCTCGCCGAACATGGAGACGTGTCCTGTGGGGGTTTCCTTGCGTCCTTTCCTGAAGAGAATCGTCTGGCTTTTCTCCGCGTTGACTGCGACTTTCCACTTGATACACCATTCTTCCAGAAGAGAGGCTGCCTCTTGGAGTCTTCTGGTGGCTGTTCCCGCTCTCCAGGATCTGGCCGTGACGGCCGTGTCGTCCGCGTAGAGTGCCATTGCGGTGCCTTCGGCCCTTGGGAGATCAGAGGTGAAGACAGCGAACAGATGGGGTGACAGCACAGAGCCTTGGGGGACTCCGGCTTCCATCGGTCGATACGTGGACACACAGTCCCTGATCTTCACTCGCATCTGTCTCCCGTGCAGGTATGATCTAACTAGTTTGACGAGTGCAATGGGATAACCCATACTCATCATTTTAGCTAGTAGACCATCGTGCCAGACCCTGTCGAAAGCCTTCGCAACGTCCAGGACCTCTATTCTGTAAAAGCGTGAAAGCCCATTCCCGTGAGAAGTGGGCGGAGCTCACTTGAATATGAATAAAAGTCTATTCTGTAACTGCGGGAGTGCTCACCTCGCACGAAAAATGCGTGAACGTACTTCTACTGGTAAATCGCGAGAGAATCCGTCAGCTCCCCGGGAGAACGGCGATCCTAACCGTACTTTTATGACAGTTTGTATCAGTCAAAAGTTATTGTTGTTAATAGATAAGAATTGTTAAATCTGTGAACCAGAATGGACATTGTGGATTTGCTAATCGCCAATGAGGTAATAATAATATAATTCTTAGCATATATTACAATTACTCTTCATTACAGTCATATTTTTTTAAATACTTATATTACCAATAACGAGGGTATATCCTTACGCAATTTTTGATCAATAAATAAATTCTAGGTATTACGAGACCTTCGTGATGCCGAGGAGGATTTGGAAGGAGAACGGCAAGTTCTTCAGAAGATTAACCCTTTTGCATCATTAACTGATCAAGCATTTATAAGGAGATTCAGTGTCAGCAAAGAACTTGTCCGTGATATAATTGAAGTTGTAACTCCTGTTATGCAAGCCCCCATACGACGTTCA
The DNA here is from genome assembly GCA_029963845.1 of Rhamnusium bicolor. Classification (NCBI taxonomy): domain Eukaryota; kingdom Metazoa; phylum Arthropoda; class Insecta; order Coleoptera; family Cerambycidae; genus Rhamnusium; species Rhamnusium bicolor. The sequence continues at coordinate 102,262 of JANEYF010002725.1, read as the reverse complement.
GGAATCACCATAGAGCATAAAGTAAATACTATCCAAATTGCCGTCTGTGACACAGGTACCAGGATAACAATGTCACTTTTTACCTAATTTAATTTCCTAACCTAACCACAATACAATAACAAAACAATTAAACACTGAACAGCTGACGCTTTTGCGGCAACCTAATTGGTTGTGAATTCGGCTATTCTCGCTGGATCACTTCACGTTCACTGCGCTTACGGAATACGGTCTAGGACGGTCGGGTGAGATGCGTGTGATGGGAGCGCTCGCTTCGCACGATGAATGATCACTCTCCCCATAATTACAGAATAGAGGTCCTGGAGTAGTGCCGCCGTGACCTGTCTTTGGTTGAAACCTTTGGTGACTTCTTCGGTGATCCTGAGCACTTGGAGTTCCATACTATGTCCTGTCCTGTACGCGAACTGTTCATCCGGGATGATTTGGAGCTCTTCGGTTTCCTCTTCTATTCTTCTCAAGATGACACGCTCGGCTACCTTGCTCACAGCTGAGAGTAGGCTGATGCGCCTGTAAGAGGAGGGAAAGAGTAGTTCCTTACCTGGCTTCGGGATGACTATGACGTCGGCCTTCTTCCACCTGTCTGGAAAGTATCTGAGCCTCAAGATCCCGTTGATGATATTCACCAGGGCTGCCACCCCTTTGCTGGGTAGCTTCTTGAGGGCGATGTTTCCGATCTTGTCACATCCAGGAGCTTTCCTCGGCTTTAAGCTCCTTAGAATCTCCTTGACCTCCTCTGGAGTGGTCGGACGGATGTGATCATCGTCTGGCAGGCGGAGCATCCGACGCACTCTGCGTTCCACGTCATCAACCCAGTCCTCGTCCTCATCATCGAGTTGGTTTTCTCTACACTGCAGTTCCAAGCTGTCCGCGAATGCTTCGGCTTTTTCCTGGCAAGTGTAGACAATCCCATTCTCTCCGTGGATTGGGGACATTGGTTTCGGCCTGTTCCGCAGAGCACGCTGGGTGTTCCAGATGCTCCTGTCCTGTGGGTCCAGTGATTCCAGGTGACGCTGCCATCCTTCTTGACGGTGTTCCTGGAGGGCAGCTTTGACTCTCCTGTTCAGCGTGTTATACGCGTGCCTGTCCTCAGGGAGTCTAGTCCTTTGGGCCCTTTTCTTCGTCCTTCGTCTGTCCCGAATCAGCTGCCTGAGGTCCTCCGTGAGGTTTGCCATCGGCGTTGGTGCCCTTCTGGTCTCTGTCTCTGTAGTGCTTTCCTCCATCGCTTCCTGGATCTGGTTTTCCAGGGAGGTGATGGCCCTCTCCACATCTTCCTCGGATTCAATCCTGGGAATATGTGCAATGTTCCTTTGCAGTGCTGCACGGAACAATTCCCAGTCTGTCCTCCTTTTGACGAAGGTCCCAGTGTCCACATCATCCTTCTCTCCTAGGTCCAAGAAGATCGGATTATGCTCGGTGGAACCTTCCGTCCTGGTAGAGATTTCCGCATTGAGGGTCATCTCCTTCATTATAGCGATGTACAGCACATCCGGTCGGTGGATCCCATTGTCGTGCGTCGGCTCGTCCGGTCCTAGTGCCTGCATGTTGCCAGCGTGTCGTCCCAGGAATCTCAGCAGATCTCGTCCTAGAGTGTTGGTGACTCTGCTGTTCCATTCCTGTGACTTGGCGTTCAGGTCCCCTATGGCAAGCACCTGAGTCTGGTCCTGGAATATTGCATCCAGGTCCGTGTCCAGGATCCGGCATCGGGGCGGCTGATAACAGGATACCACTTGAATGTCGCCATTTCGTGCCGTTGACACTACTACGGCGGTGGCTTCCAGGTTTTCCATGTCCGGCAGCACGATTGGATGGTGGTCGATCGACTTCTTTACCAGCAGGGCTACTCCTCTCATCGGCCTTGGTCCAGCGTAGTCCTTCCTGTAGACATGGTAGCCAGGGAAGTTGGCTGGCTTCAGCGGCATCATCTTCGTTTCCTGTAGTGCCAACACGTCTATGTCGTACCGGGCTAGGAGTTCCTCCACTTCAAGTTTTCTTCCTTGTAGCCCGTTAACGTTCCATGAGGCGATCTGCAGGAAGTTCGGCTTCACCTGAAAAGACATTACAGATTAGTAAAGCCTGGCATCTTAGCAAAAAATGCGCTCATTGCTGAGCACATTTGCTGCATCTGTTTGAGCACCGCGGTGAGGTTTTGGGCCTCCACGGGTGTTCGTTGTTGCCTGGCAGGGCCAGCGCTCGGCCCTGCGTTACCTTGAGCTACCCTTGCGTAGCTCAGCCCGCTGGTGGCGGGTCTTTTGGCCTCCCTCGGTGGCTGTTGGGTCCTTGGAGCCTGCTTCTGGGGGCCCGCGGGCTTCTTGGGATATTTGAGACATCCTTTATAGCTGGCCGGGTGCGCTCCCTGGCAGTTTGCGCACCTCGCTGGGACGTCCTGCTTCTTTTTGCAGTCCGCTGTCCGATGGGCCTCGCCGCACTTCACGCACTTGGCCTGTGCGGTGCACTTACCCTGTGCGTGGCCGAAACGCTGGCATCGGTGGCACTGGGTGACGCTCTGTTGCGCCCTTTGTCTCTCTGTGCGGACTACTAGGTAGCAGCACCTCGTTACCTCCAGGATCTTCTCCTGGTCCAGTGGCACTTGGACCAGTACCAGTGGGATCTCCATCTTGGTCCTCCTCGACGTCATCCGCTGGACAGAGATCGGCGAGAAGCCCTTGTCTTCCAGGTCTTTCTTGATCTCTTCGCAGCTTACGCCACTAGGGATGCCGCATATCACTACCCTCAGGAGCCTCTCTTCAGGGAGCGCGTAGGTATGATACTCCCTTTTCTCCTGTGTGAAGATTTTTGTCATCTTCCTATAATCTTCACTCGTTGATGGATCGATGGAGATGCCTTCACCAACGACGCGGGCCTTCTTGAAGTTGACGTTTGCCTCGCGCAAACGTCTGCTTACCACCGTCCACGTTTCCTTTTTCCTAAGGACGACTGGCGGTATCTTGGGCGTCTTGGCTGGTTCCATTGGGGCCGGTCCTGGATTCCGGTCCTCCTGCCGGCTCGTACTCTCTTCTGGGGCCTCGGTGCCTTCAGGAGTCCGGGCCTCCTGGGTCCTGGCCTGTTTGGGCTCCTCTTCTTCACTGTCGGAGTTTGCCTTCCTCCTTTTCTTATTAGCGGACTTCGTGGGTTCGACTTGGGCCCCCTGGATGGATTTCAGGAGCTCCTCGTGCTGCCTGTCCATCCTTGATTGCATTTGAGCCATCCTTAGGCTCATTTCTTCTATTTGGGCCCTCAGTGCCTTGTTTTCAGCCCTTAGGCGCAGCTTTTCTTGGTCCACAATCTCCAAATCCATGTTGCATGGGGAGGAAGCCCTGGAACTACCACTCTGCGAGTTCTCGTCCACTTCTCTATGGTTTCCCATACCCTCCTCCTGGGTATGCGTAGCCTTATCTGAAAAAGAAAGCTGAAAAATAGAAGTTATGGTTAGTACACACAGAATATAACAAAAATATGTGTCTCCAGGAGGGAGACTTTTTTTTTTTTTTTAGACTCCGTATTGTCCGGTGTGTGGAGCATCATATGGTGCTCTTGGAATATCATTTACCATTCGACTGCAGGAAAAACTAATTGAGCTTCTTCGGAGTGGGCGGTGGCGGCGTATATAGTACACCTTGATTGCTGTCCAGTTAACATGTTACTTGTTAAAGAAGTTTTTTTATGAGTTAATACTTTTTTGCGGCTTCTTGTGAGGATTGTTAACTTCCATTAGATTTATGAATATCACCCACAAAATAACTCTTAGATACAACCTCCACAAGTAACTGTTCATTTCTAAAATAATGGTGTTATATTACTACGCTTAAGCACATTTTAAAAGGTTGAATATTACTTCTTATAGATTTTATAATGAATATTTTGGTATACATTCCTTATGGTGATGTACAGTATATGCAAAATGTATTTTTTGGTAATCTGTTGCAGGCCGTATGGATAACAGCTCTTGCTCCTTATGTTGTTCTGATACTTCTCGCTCGAAGAGTTTCGCTGCTGGAGCTACCGGCGGCATGGTTTTTAATTCTCATGCACTTTACACCGTGATATAATATTTATACAAGTAGTGGTCAGATTTTGCAAACTTTACTTCTTTTAATATTGTGATGTTTCAATAGATTTTAAGAGCATTGTGGTACCAACATTTGTCATAGTAAAATAAGAACATTGTAGGCCGAAAAAACAAACGGCCCAAAAATGATGTTTTTAGAAAAAAAAAAAATCTAACATTTTTCTTGAATACACAAATTTGAGTGATTTAACCTGTCAATACATAAGTGAGTACTTTATTAGTAGTTTTAAACTTAAAGTAGCATAATTAGATTGACCAAAATCTCCTAAGTTCACTTTTTTTTTTCGCTTTATTTTGTCAGCATCACAATGGCGGTTTATTCGTCTTCGAGCTGGTCTTAAAAAAATGGCGGAGGTGTGTAAAGCAACCTCGGCCGTTCTGGGGAGAATTCTAAAATAAATAGGCATGAGAACTATTTATGTAAACGTATATAAATTCTCTTCAAGACGTTATTTTCCTATGTCAGATGGCTAGAAAGGCTAAAGGTATAGTTCACAAAGGATGTTATGTAAAGGTTTATAAAACTAATATAACCTGATATCTCATTCATAGAATAATAAAAACAATTTACATATATTTTTGTGCATCGCTAATTATACGATTTCTGTGATACTTATAAATATATCATCAATTATTTAATTTTTTTACAAACAGTAAAAGCTCTTTTTTGCAGGTTCTGCCAGCGTTCGATAAGACTTTTCATAAGTACTCTCATTTATGCAAATTATATTAATGTTATAAACCTCTACGTAACGCTCTTTGTAAACTATATCTTTAGCCTTTTTTTGGCCTTCTGACATCGGAAAAGAACGTTTTGGAGTGAAATTATATACATTTACATAACTAATTCTTATGTTGATATATTTTAGAATTCTCCAGAACGTTTGTAACCTCGCATGCTTACTGGGTGATGTGGCCTCTGGAGGTCCATGGGGTGACTTCTTCTGGCCACCTTTTCTCGAAACACTCGAGGATTTTCTTTAGTTCCCGATTCTGGAGCTGACTTTGCTGTAGCTTGCCAGGGTCAGACCAGGGCAGGTCTATAATAATGTAGTAGATATGCCTAATTCAATACAATGGTTTGAATTTTCTACAAAATCAAGGTGGCCATAGAAATTGTTTTTCTGTTCTGCACTAACATATTGACAGTGACATTTGTTAAGAAATTTAATTATTGTTCTTAAATCAAAATGCCTTATTACTCATACCCCATTATAGATAATACTATTGGATGGGTATTATTTATAATAGGTACAATCGATTAGGAAAATATGTTTATTATTATACTAGAAAAAAATTAAAGGTGTTCTATATTACCCTCTGAGCAATACAGAGAGTACATCTTTGCAACAAACTTCTTTCAAAATGGGCTGTGGGTCCTTCTGATAAAAAGTTTTGCTTGATTTGAGAATTCAAAATTCGTAACCAAATATTCGAAAAATTATACAGGGTGATCAAAAACAAAAAACGTGAAATTGTTCAAGAGTAAACTATCAATGTTTTTTTTTTTTAGAGAAAAATGTCATGAACAATTGTTGTTTGTAATCATAAAACCGACTTAAATTAATAATTTCGTTGAACAATTTATTGAGAAATAATTATCAAAATTAGACCAATAATTAAAATGTTTTTTTTTTGGTTTGCTACAGATTTTGAAAAATCTAATATTTCACAATTGAAAGGTACAAGGGAAAAACTAAAATAGCCTCATTTTATAAATTTTTCGTCAGAGCAATTTTAAACTTTAAACTTCATACAACTTACAATCATTGTAAAAAAAATATTTTACTTTTATATTTTTTGTGCAAATTTAATTCATAATGCAATTTAAATGTGAAAGCTACCATACAATCTGGGGAAAACGCAGAAAAGTCCCTGGAATTGTTTTTCCCACTGTAAAGTTATATACATGCAAGGAAAATGAAGTGATTTTAGTGAAAATGTGCAAAAGTGAAATACATTTTTCCATAATAATACAAATAAAACACATATAATCATAAATATGTTTCCTTTCATTGGGTCAAAAAATTATTGATGCTTCAGCTGTATGGGCATTCTTTATCTTTATTCGGTGCTACATTTTTAGTTTTCCCCTGATTGATATGGTTAGTCGAAAGGATCCATTGTGATCTAAAAGATGGCTACAAATCACAGAATTGAGAAAAATGGACTGTTCTGGTTTTTTCCCTGTACCCTTCAATTGTATATGCCATTTGAAGGAAATTAAAATTTTTTATAAAGAATACATTTTTACTTTAAAATGAAAAATAGAGAAGTTTCTCCTCCTGTAACAAGACATTTCAGCATTAGCTTGAAAATATTAGTCTCCAATGACATCCAATTTTTTCAACAAAATTCTGAATTTAGGTCGGTTTTATGATTACCAACACATTTTTTCTAAAAATAAAATTATTTGTGCTTATTCTTGAACAAATTTCACATTTTTTAAGTTTTTTATCACCCTGTATAATTTTTCGAAAATTTGATTGCGGCTTTTGAATTTTCAAAATAAGCAAAACTTTTTATAATGACTTTTTTTGAAAAATTGAAAATAAAAAAATTTACAAGTATTATGAGCTCTATCCGGGGACACTGTATGTATCATCTAAATATTACTTAGTGGCATTTGTTTTGTGTATGGGAGCGCCGTCTTGTTACCATAGAATATTGTTTACACTAAGACCAGCCCTTAAATTATTTATCTTTTCTCTTAAAAGTTGAACATATTTCGCTCCAGTTAAAGCACCTCTTAATAAATGTCAAATTATCAATATGCTGCAACAAACCAAAAAAAAACTACAGCCAATTACTTGGGGATTATAACTTCCTCACCGTGGTAAAACTCGACGTGTGGTGGAGTTTGTAATAAAAGTAATTTTTGAAGTTTCAAAAAAAGTCACATTGGTGGAATGTCACTAACATTTTTTTAGACATTTCAAATTTTAAGAAGTGTCAATCAAAATTCAAATTTTATGATGTTGCCAAAATGTTTACAAAATTTTAATTTATAGCTTTATTTAAACATTTGAACACCATATTATAATGGGTTTGTATAACAGATCTGATTTATCTTTCATCACAAATAAATTTTTTTGTAAAGTTATAAATAGAAATGTTGGGGCCCGGTAGACTCCGTTCCAGGGGACCGATTTTGCTCATCAACGCACTCACTCTCTTTCTTGACCTCTATAATGTGTGTACCAAATTTGAAAGCTTTATCTCAAAAACTGTAGCTACTATCGCGAACTACGCAGACAGACAGACACACACGCACACGTACACGCACACACACAGACAGAAAATTTTTCTGTTTGAAATTTTGTATATCGTCATAATTCGTCGAAATTCGTCCATAAATGCAATAAAAATTTTCAAAATTTTTTTTACTCTGAGGGGTGAGGAAGTAAAAACATGTTCCATGGCAATCTTGATTTTGTTCAAGATTCAAAACATTTCATTAAATTAAGTTATATTGCGCAAATGGTTAGAGCAAATATACAACTTATATATCATTGTAATCGGGAGAAAGCGTCGATTTCAAACGTGATGAAAGGCCAAAAATACACCGTTCTATTTAAAAAACGCAAATTTGGCCTGTATCCCTGAAATGCGATGCTCAATTTTTTCTGCGGTAAGTACGTTGAGCTGATAAAAAAAGTTCCTACAACTTGTGTCTTCACCATTTTCTTCGAGTACAAAAAATAAAAAAGTTAAAGGGGGTAACATCTTTCGTGAATACCCCTGTATGCTATACACATGTTGAGAAAAACTTGATGCGATGCCATGCCGGTAAGAAGAAACGGCAAAGGCAGTAAAGCGGCTTACTGGTGGTCGAAAGCGATTGCAATCATAACAGTAAATTGTGTAGCTGTCAGGAGGAAGTATTCTATACTCTAGTCAATAGTAGGATTAAAGGTGGAAAGTACTGTGTGAACCGAGATTTGTGGGGAGACGGGTTTCGTATCGTCACGAGGCGGTTGAAGGCGAGTTCACCGAAACAGACAATGTCCATGGCTCAAGTAACCGCAACTGCTGATGTCATATTTCCGGAAAAGGAAGATATCAACTGAATACAGCTGGAAATAACAGAGATTAGGCCCTTCACAAGTGACGAACTGAAATATGCGAGCATCCGCCTAAGGAATGATTGGATGAAGTGCCGGCCGAAATAATAAAGATTGCAATGCAGGAGCGACTGAATACCTTGTTGCGGGAACCTTCCCGATAACTTGGAAATATGCCAGGCTGGTCCTCCTAAGGAAAGGAAATAAACCAGTGGAGGAGCATACTTGATACAGACCACTATGCCTCCTAGACGTTGGTAAACTACTGGAACATCTTGTCTTGGGTAGGCTTAAGAGTGAAATAGAAGCGAGTGGGGGTTTGTCTAAGAAACAGTTTGGATTTAGGGAAGGGTCCTCGACTGTCGATGCGATAAAATCCGTCTTAGATATCACAAAAGGAGTAGCGGTACCACCCCATCGCAGAAGTAAAATATGTATGATAGTCACTTTGAGGGCCGGTTTATCAATGCTGGGTTAAGTTAATTTATCTGACAGATAGTGATTATCTAGAAGTTAATCTGTTTGCCAATGTTCTGTTAAGGCTTGGTATATCCATCTTCTGATAGAGTGGTTGTTAGTTACCAAACAGATTTACATTAATTATTACGTCTCTACTTTTGCAAAAAGCTGATCACAGCGAAGTATATTCTCATATGAAATAATTGTTCTGCAAAAACAGATAAATAGTAACTATTATTTTACTGGTTTAACAATTGTATTCTCAAATTTATCTATTCGGTAACTTTACCAGGAGGTGGATATACCGACTGTAAGGGAAACTTGTAGTCAAAGAGCTGGATAAAGTAACTATAACTTCCAAGTAGTGGATAACGGATTAACTAAAGGATAGGGAGAATAACGGATTAATTAAAGGATAGGGAGAATAACTAAACGCAATAGGCAATTCTTTTATTGTTGGTATGTTATGAAAACTGATGTACAGCTTGTGAGTAGTTGATTTATACCGCCCGACTCCTCCGACCTTGATCACATACGTATACGGGCATATGTTTCAAGGCCGTTGCGCCGCTGATTGAATGTCTATGACACACGTGTACGCGCGCTTTTGTCAAGGTCGTTGTTTTCTATTCCTCCGACCTCGATCGTACACGTATTAAGGTTGCAGCGTCTCATGCTACCACTCGTGTGGTTTTGAAGGTTGTTTTTACAGTGTTCCTATATATGAAGGAGGGGAGTTGGATGGAAATTCATTCTTGAACTAATTCTGTTAGAGTGCAGTCACAATGTATACATGTAGTGCTTGTGGTATTAGTTTTACACGTCGTGATAATATGCGACGCCATCAGATGCGTTCTTGTAAAAAGTTTAAAGATGATGGGCCACCAACAAAAAAATGTAAACATAGCGACGCGCAAATTAATTCAAAACCATCAACCTCTGCTGATGTACAAACGATTCAGCCTCACACATCCGCAGCTGCATTAAACACATGTTGGTGTTGTAATGTAACGATCGCTGCAAATCAGATGCATATTCACAGAAGAACGTTACAACATAGAACAAATTCATGTGCTCCACTAAATGACGGTGTACAAGTTGTTCGCAGTGCTTTGAAATGTAGAATTATAAGTTATCGTGTACAAAGTGAAAATAATCATACTGATTATGTAATGTTTTTTGGTGAAATCAAGCACAAAGTTCTAAACGTGCTTAATGAGATGGTAAACATTCATAAATCTGTGAAAGTGAATATGGAGGCGTTTGGTAGATACATTATACAAACACAGGATGTTTCTGATATCAAATCATTTAATACACCTAATATAATTGTTGATCAATCAACTGACTTGAGTGCTGTATATGATGTATTTGTAGAAATGATGAAAACGCAAACAACTGAATTTCAAGAACGCGATTCAGGTAAAATATCTTATAGTCTTCAAGTAAAAGTGTATTATTTATTTATTTCTCTTTTTAGGGTGGGCTATCGAGCGAATTATGTACCTTGAAGTTAATATTAACAAGTTTAGTCCCATGCGCGGATCGTCATATATAAAGTTACCAAGATTCGTTGCACGCAAGAATGCTGTGGTTAATGTTGAAAATAAGGATGATTACTGTTTTGCTTGGTCTATAACGGCAGCACTGTACCCAGCGATGACGTGTGAAACAGAAACAACATCATATCCCCACTACTCGCGTGTATTAAATTTAAAAAGGTTTGAATTTTCCAATGAAACTGTGTGATATTTATAAATTTGAGGAAATGAATAATATTTCCGTTAATGTGTATGGATTAGAGACTAAATTTAAAAATAATAGAATGACGTATGAAGTTGTTGGACCTCTACACTACTCTAAGAAAAAACTGCACATTCACGTAAATTTATTATTAATTTCTGAAGATTGTGGTGACACACATCGATGTAACAATGAATGTGTTAACACTCACTACTGCTGGATAAAAGATTTATCTAGATTAGTTTCAAGTCAGATTTCCGCATATAAGCATAGAAAATATTTTTGTGATGGTTGTTTGTTAAATTTTAATAGTGAGCGAGTGTTAATGCAACATCAGAGACATGATTGCAACCATTTATATACAACGATACCTTCAACTCAATCGCGAATCGATAAATTTGGCAAGGAATGCCATGAAAATGTATTAAAATTTGAAAACTTTGAGAGACAAATGAAAGTGCCATTCGTAGTATATGCGGATTTTGAGACTGTTCTAAAACCCTTGGAGACATGCGAACCCCGCGCCCTCACAGTCTTATACAAATAGAACACATTTACATGAGGCGTATTCTTTTTGCTATTTAATTAAGTCATCATTTGACGATACAATTTCGAGGTTTCAAATTTATCGCGGTTCAGACGCTGTAACGGTTTTTGTTTCGCGTATTGAGGCTGATGTGAGAGAGTTGTACAATACTTATTTAAAGGAAATAGTTCCAATGCATCCTCTCACAAATGAAGAACAAGAAAATTTTGCAAACGCAGTTGTTTGTGGTATATGTGAGAAGTCTTTTACGGAGGGTGATGTAAAAGTGCGGGATCACTGTCACATAACCGGAAAAGTCAGGTTTGGCGCCGCTCACTCAGTATGTAATTTAAATTATAAATTACCGAATTTCATTCCAGTTATATTACACAATTCCATGATGTACGACACACACATAATAATGCGCGAGATCGCCACACATGGGGATAGAATCGATGTACTCGCGCAAAACAAAGAAAAATATATATCTTTTACTAAACATTTATATATGCATGATTATATCAATAGTAAGGGTGAGACAAGTAAAAAATATATAAAATTGCGTTTTATCGATAGTTTTCAATTTTTGTCTACTTCGCTTCAAAATTTGGGGGACACTTTACCGGTTAGTGAATTTCATCAAACCAGAAAATTTTTTCCAAATGATGAACAGTTTAATTTAATGCGGCGAAAGGGTGTATTCCCATACAGTTTTGTTAGCAGTTTAGAAAAATTAAACACCCCCCGTTTTACCATCCAAAGAAGAATTTTACGATATACTGAATGATGAAAATATAACGGACGCGGATTACGAAAGGGCTGAGAAAGTTTGGAACACATTTAACTGTAGTAGTTTGGGCGAATATTCAGATTTATATTTAAAAACAGATGTGTTGCTGCTGTGTGATGTATTTGAAAATTTTCGAGCAATATCTCTGAAAAAAATATAAATTGGATCCCGCTCAGTACTATACGGCTCCAGGGTTGGGGTGGGATGCTATGCTAAAACTAACAAATATACACCTAGAACTCATGATAGATATAGATATTATTAATTTCTTTAAACGTAATTTGAGAGGCGGGCTTAGCTGCTGTGTAGAGCGAAAACACATAGCAAATAACAAATTCCTCCCAAACTATGACTCCAACGAAGCATCTTCTTTTATCACATATTTAGATTGTACGAATATGTATGGTTACAGTATGTGCCAACCGCTTCCAACAGGCGGGTTTATGTGGCTTTCGGAGAGTGAAATAATGAATTTAGATGTTATGAGTGTTTCAGATGATAGTTCATGCGGATATGTTCTTGAGGTTGATATCCATTATCCGGAGTCATTACATGATCTCCACGCTGATTTACCGTTTTTAGTAGAAAATATTGTTCCACCTCCATGTAAATAATTAAAATAAAAAATTAATACCTAACTTACACGATAAAAAATATGATATTTTTACCCCAAAAAAAACAAAAAAAGCCCTTTGGGGGGGGTTTGATGGTTGTGAAAACACACCAAGCAGTGTTGTGAAACACACCGGGTTTAAAGTTCAATCAATCGCCTTGGTTAAAAAAATACATCGATCTAAATACAAAGGTCAAATGAGGTCAAAAAAAAAAAAGCTGGGAATAGCAAACCCGCAAACCCAGATATTTCCAGGAGCGCGGTGGAATCGACACGGCAATTTCCACGTCAAAGATTGACGCTTCAACGCATGTCGATACCACTCGCTCTCTTAAATTTTGTGTTATCCGAAATATCAATATAACATACTTCCGGTAGAACGTGTCAAGCGGATACATGAATATATTTACATTGTTACTTATTTTAATTATAAAATATTTTACTTACACATAATACGCGCTAAACGTTTTATGGTAAATCAATAAGTAAAATATTTTGAGGATAATAAATTCTAGACTAATTGGTGGGTGAAAAAAGAATGTGCTGCCATCTATGTCAGAGTAGAAGAATTTAAGAAAAATCTTCAGCAGTGTACTGTATGAATCATTTATCTTTTACAATACCTCATATTGTGTAGTAATCTACTTCTTGGACATTCAAATTGTGCACTATGCTTACATAGTACAATCTAAGTTAAAATAGAAAAATGTACGACAGTGAAATATTCTGCATACAAAATACCTTCTTCAATCTAAGTCAAACTTAATATTATTAATTTACAATCTAGTAGCCTTACACTAAACAATGATATGAAAATTTTTTTTGTCTTGTTAAAAGTGCACTTGTAAAAGTGTACTTACTTGTAAAAAATTTTTGGATTTATGTGATTGTTTTTTGTTCAAAAGTATTTTTTCGTTTCATCTACAATTAATAAATTGTGTAGGAAGTGATTAATAATAAATTTTTAAATCAAATTATCTTTTATCAACTCTCATAAGTCACAAGTTAAATAATTACAATCGTTTTTTATCTAGACACTATGTTCTATTTTATTTTTTCAGTTAATCATGATTGTTTTATTTAAATCTTTAAATCAAAACTTATTACCCTTCAAATAGAAAACATTGAACGTAAAGTATAAATTTACAACCCCATCAACAAAAAAACCCATCTAAGCTTTTACAGTGTAATATCCGTAAACTAGAAAGTTATTTGCCCTTCAACTTATACCTGAAGAATAAATCTATATATTTTTTGTTACTTGAAAATATCTTAATAAAAGTAATTGTAAAGGTTTTAAAATAGGGTCAAAATTCTTTAAATATAATGTAAAATAAAACGTTTACTTACCTTTATTTTTTCTCAATTCTTTTATTAGCTTTTAACTCTATGTGTTTACACTTTTAAAATTGTACTTGAAAATATCTGAATAGAACCAATTGTAAAACTATTAAAAATATGCTCATCATTCTTTAAATAAAATGAAACATATACTTTACCCTTTTTCAATTCTTTTATATTATCATGTAATTTTATGTGTTTACACTTTTAATGTCACTGATTTACTTTATTTAAGAAAATCTTATTCATTTTTTACTGTTTTACTTTATTTAAGTACACCTTATTCATTTTAAAATAATAACACACTCATTTTTTTTTAATCATATATTACAATAAAATATTTTGCTTGCAAGATTTTACAACTTATTCAAAATCCATTTACAATCAAAACATAATAATAAAATACATATTCTACAAAAACACACAATTTATGCAAAATTGCAATAATATACAAATATGATTAAAATTTTTACAATGTATACAAAAAATTCCAATATAAACAGATGAAGATATAATAAATCGTATATTCTACAAAAAAAACACAAGTTTGTGCAAAACTGCAATAAAAACAAGGTAGAAAATATGCAATTAAACGCATATTGTACAATTTACAAAAACACACAATCTGTGTGAAAAATTTGGTTGAAACAATACATAAAATGTAACGGAACAATTAAACATATATTCTACAATTTAGGAAAAAGTATAACATGCAAAATTTTGCAAAAAAAAAGGAACAATTAAACATGTATATGCAAATTATATATAAAAAAATTGAATATGTGCAAAACTGCAACAGAAAGAACAATACCAAAAAAAAAAGATTACATTCAATATATTAATTACAAAAAAAAGAAAAAATAGTATATACATACATCAGCAAACCAGTGTGTAAAAAAAAATATTAATAGGTCGCGATGTTGGAATTATCACCCGAGCAACCGGCGAATGGACTCAATCCTCTTAGTAATTTTGTCCAATTCAAGACGGTTATTAGTATCGGACGAATTAAAATCTTCCAGGTTTTGTTCATCTACTCGAGCAACGTTGTCATGTTGTTCGAGTAAATCCACTAATCGCCGTCTTTTAGTGACGTTAGATTCGCAAATTTGTGTTAATTCGCGACGCCGTTCGTCACTTTTTTGAACATCATTCATAAGACGAGCTTTCCTCATCTCAAATCCGTTAATCATCAAAAGAACATCGCTCAATATATCCTTTTGATGATCTTGAGATAATTGAAGTTCACTCACACAGGATGAAATTCGCCGTTCCGGTAAATTATTTGACTGTCCAGCCCCTGTCGCGATTTGCGAAGAAGATTTGACCACCGTCGAGCTAGTAGTTGAGCGTATGGGTTTTTTAACCCCACTACTCGACGGTGTAGCTGATATATTCACCACGCGCGACTTTTTGTTTGTTGCCGCACGTGGTTTTTTATTTTCGCCAGCAGGGGTGGAGCGTTTCCTTTTTGTACATCCTTTTATTGTTTTCACAAAAGCACCGTTTTCACCCTTTTGCAATAACCCCTCAAGGATGTTGTTTTTCCTCCGTTTCACAGGGGTTATTATTGGGCTTAACGGTGCTTTTGTCGGCGAACTTACAGGTGTAACGGTCTCGTAAATAACTTCCCGAGACGGTAATTGCATCTCATGGGTTTGAGCCACACTCACCACTTGTTCGGCCGCGGTTTCTAACTGTATTTGCGGCGTACCTAGTGAAACATTGGCCTCGGGTTCCACGACGTCAACCTTGGAACTCGACGCCGCAACTCCAAAAGTTACGCCGCCACTTTGTTGTTCACTATTATGTATTAACAAATCGAAATCTATTTTGTTCCAAAAATCATCATTCGCTTCGTTAATACATAATATTGCCATATCGTCATCGGTCGCGGGATTCACACTTAACGTTTCCACATCACCCACATTTCTATCAGTAGTAGAATCCCACTTAAGAAGTGGAAGTTCCACAACCCGATCCGCAATAGGTGATGCTAGAGCGTCTCGCACTTCTCCAGATAATTCCAACAAAGCGAATAATTTGTCACTCATTATGAAAAAAAAATTTAAAGTTTTAATTCGGTTTGAAAATTTTAAAAGTTTGAAGATAGATAAAACACGACTGACACACTGGGAAGCTTCACAAGAAGTGACTGTTATGCGCTTTTTAAACTCTCTAGCTTTCACAGCTACCCCCCACTTACTACCCCGACGCCAACTAGTGGGTAAATTTGTAATATGCAATCGTAGCTAACCAAACGTCTTAGATTACAAGGTCAAAAATATTGTGACTTCTTATAAATAATCAACCACAATATTAACCGGCATTTCACAAGAAGATAATTATGGAAGCGGATAGTACCACAAACGAAGAATCACCACTGTATTATTTTGATGAGGATAATATAGAGATGGATGATGGGCCTGCAGACAGCGTCGGGGATGATTTCTGTAGGAGCTGGTCGCCCGAAATGATTAATTTCGATGAAGATGAACCAGACAGTTCCACAGATCGGGCGCCATCTCCTTCGGCATGGTCTGTGTCTACAGTGCAATTAGATGACGTGGACGAGCACTTTGATGATGGTGCGTCGGTGGAAGCAACCCCAGACCAAAGCCACTGGACGTCACAGGGTGAAAATGAGGGCGAAAATGAATGCGAAGATGACGTGGATTCCACAGAATAAATTATATATATATATATATATATATATATGTGTACATATATATTATGTAAAAAAAATTTAATAAAAAAATTAATTCAAATTATTTGTTTGATTTTAAATGTGATTTTAAAAAAAGATAATTTTAAATTAAGAATGAAAAACATGTGTAAATATATAATTACATTTAATGTAAACATCTCTACAAATATATATATACATATCATAATTAACACACATGTTAAATTGTATTTGTATTAATACACTTTATTTATAATCAATTTACTTATATATATTATGTAAATAAATTTTAAACTAATAGAATTTCAGTCACAATAAACGTTGATTTTAAATAGAATTTAATTAAAAAAAAGTTAAATCAAAATTTCAATTAAGAATATTAAATTTTTGTTTTGTTAATATTAATGTTTTATTGAAAACAATACAGAATTAAAACGTGTTAATACCAATATTTTTATTGAAAACAATAGTACACAAACATATGTTAAAAAACATGAGATTTCCATCATTACTATACAAAAAAATATATGACATATTAACAAATATGTTAAATAGTATTTGTATTAATAAAGTTTATTTATAAACATTTTTACTTATATATTATGTAAATAAAATGTGAAACTAATAGAAATTTCATACATTAGACATTTTGGTTTTATATAGAATTTAATTAAAAAAAGTTACATTAAAATTTCAATTAAGAATAACAAAATTTGTTAATATTAATATTTTATTGAAACAATAGTACATTAAAATATGCGATATCAATAAAAAACACTATTCACTATCAGATTGCGATGAGTTTGGCCCAGATGTTCCATTTACCATAGTTGACGCTCGTTTGATTTGTTCCTCATGTGTTAGACACCAACAAAATTCCATGTGTTTTTTCTTATTAAGAAAGAAATAACCAATTTTATAACATAAAATGCTACCAAACCTGCACCTCCGGCACAAGTTATTCCAAACATCATTGAAATATATCTTACAAACTAAACATTTTTGTTTCAAAAATCTATCTTTCATACAAATATCGCAAACATCTCTACAAATTCCAATATTTGTATGTTTCAACACACGCGGGCACTTTTTACATTTTAAACCTACTATACTAGAAGGTATCGCTGTCATATCTTCGAAAATGATGGGATTTTCCCTATCACAATTAGCACACAAACCAGTGCGTGGATTTATATGAAGTGCATAACTACAATAACATCTTTTTAGATTATTAACTCGATATGGATAAGATAAAATTTTTGGTTTACTATCCCACTCTTTTGGAAAAACCATTGTAATGAACACTGTGAACAACTTGTGAAATATATTTATTTATGTGTATTCATATACTGCTTTTATACATATGTAAGACATTGTCCTTCAACGTATAACAGGACGGCCTTCAAGAGAATGGTGGGAGACTGCTCTGGACCTCCTTCATCACTATAAATATGTGTGCATATTGCTAGAATTACATCAGTTTCATTTACAGTGTATACGAATACGAATATAGAAAAATATAATAGAAAATGGCTGGAAACATGGAACGTTTGAGGGGTTTGGCGTGGGATGATGTTAATAATCCGAGATTTTTGCTTGATGATGATGAGGTGGAGGGTGGTGTTGTTGTGAATGAAGGAGATGCTGTTCCAGGTAATATTATGATATAATTATTACTTATATTCATTTATGTGTAAGTGAGAATACACTCTGCAGAATCTTTCACCTTTGTTTGTAATTTTTTTTTTGTCTAAAAAATGCATGCAATAAATGTGTATTTATATATTATTTATTTATTTATTTATTTATTTATAGATGATGTGCAACCTGAGCTTGGAGTGGAGGACGACGACGACGTTGACGAGGGGGTCGTGACTGACGCCGTGGACGCAGAAACCGTGGACCATATGGAGATGGCCCGCCGCATCACCGAGGTTGAAACAGGATCCACGGAAATAGTTTGTGCGACCGCGGCGTTTGTGTTCGTCGAAACCATCGACGGTGACTGCGTGTATTTGTGTACGCGTTGCTACGTTCCCTATTCAAGATTAATTGGGGATCGCGCCGTACACAAACACGGCAGCATCCATCAAACAACACATTGGTTTGATGTACCCATAATAACATGTGGGGTATGTCAAGACAATCTTGTTGTTGTTGGCATCGTCGATGCGTGCTTCGTGTGTACTCCAACTCCAAAGACTCTTAATGATAAACATTAATTTTTTTTATTTATTAGTTATTTTTGTGTTGTGTTGTGTATTTTTTGTATTTATTTTGTATTTATTAGTTATTAGTTATGTTGTGTGTTGTATTTTTTGTATTTATTTTATATTATTAGCATCTAGTTTATAATTTTTATTTTTTGTGTTTCTTTTATAAGTTTTATATTAGTATTAATGTCTAGTTATAATTTTTGTATTTTCTTTTTGTGTTTCGTTTTTTGTTTTGTGTTTCTTTTATAAGTTTTATATTAGTATTAATGTCTGGTTATAATTTTTGTATTTTCTTTTTTTGTGTTTCTTTTTTTATTATTATTATCTATATATATATATATATATATATATATATGTATTTTTAAGTAATAAAAAAATTTTTTTCTTAATTGTATGCTTCTTATTTTTTTGATGTGTTTTATTATATAAATGATACAAATACTTCTTCATAATTATTTATTTACTTTCTTAATTGTAAACATTTTATCTAAAATATAATAAAGTATAAAAATAATTCTTATAGTCTAAAATTAAAAAAATAATATAAAAAGTGTGGAATAAAATATTACTATAAATTAGTGTAACCTAAATTTATTAATAAAGGTGTAATAAAAATATTCCATTAGAGATGTGAGATTTGTTCACAAAGGGTAATAAAAGAGGTGTAAAAGCAACTTTTATTAGGTAAACATCCTTTACTAACGGTCGATTGCAATGAAAGCTTTACCGTTAAAGTTTAAAAATTAGAAGTTTTACACCCTTTTACTAGGTCCTATTGCTTTTCGATATTTATTAAACAATACGTGTGAATATTATTTATTTTCTTTCTAAACCTACAAATACCGACATTAATTATTAATGTAAATATTTTATCTAAAATATAATATATTACAAATAAACATTATTGTAGTCTACAAATTAAAATAACGTGAAAGCTATGAATAAGATATTGATTACATCTAAATGAGCTATGTTCTAAGAAGAAATAAATAATTTTGTGTTTATTTCTGACACACAAATAGAAGCACCATTCGATTTAACAATACACATTTTTTTACAATTCTACTTAAAACATAGTAGTAATATGCAATATTTATAAAATATCTGTTTTATTAATCCACGAATTATATTCTTTGGGAAGTCCGAGCCATTTCACGTACATTTTATTTCCTCTCTTCCTTAAAATACTCTCCACCAAATAAACATCTGGATATTTAGTTTTTTGCAGTTCCATTTCATAAAAACACCCTTTGATCGGCTTACCCATCATATCTTGAAGTAAATATGTCCTGGGGTTTGTTATGTTTATTTTTACGATTTTAAACAACTCTGTTGAAAAGTTGGGTGTAAAACCTTTAGAAAACACGCTTTTAAATTTGCTTATTCTCACAACATCACCAATGTGAAATTTAGGTTTTAAAGCAATTTTAGCATGATTATATACATTTAAAGATGTATTTGGTGTAATATCAATTGGTCTCATTTTAGTTATTCTGTGGATTTTTTTATTATAACGTTCTGTTATTTTCTGTAGAATATCAATCCATCTATATTTACCTCTCAGTGAGAATTCTTGATACAACCAATTTTTTAATGTACGTATTACACGTTCCACAATCGCAGCTTTTTTAGTGCTAAACGTGGAGAAGTGGTTGATATTGTTTTCCTTCATTATCGCAGTAAAATTTCTGTTGTAGAACTCAGTTCCGTGATCACTCTGTATATTTTTAGGTGAATATTTTGCTTCTTTTATAACACTTTTCATAGCTTTAGCAACCACAGCTCCTGTTTTGTTTACAATAGGCCGAGTCCAAATGTATTTCGAATAACAGTCGATTACGAAAAGAATATATCTGTGACCAGCATTATTCCTTGCGAACTGCTGCATTTCAGCCAAGTCAATCTGCCATAAATCACCAAACCCTTTAATTATAGTTCTTCTTCTAGGGAAATTTCGCCTACAAGATTTGTGCAATTCGTTAACAACTTGTTGTTTGCAATTATTAAACGCCATCGTGCATATAGGTATTCTTTTCTCTACATATATACTGCGTCATCCCATTCAGGAGGAAACGCTAATCTGCCGGATGACGTGTTCTCTGAATGAAATTCTGCGACTGTCTGATCTATTTTAGCTACTCTAGCAGTTAAAGTATCTTGATTTTCTTTAAGTATGTTTTTGATGATAGAAATTTCTTTTTCAATATAACGTCGAATGTCATCAATCAATTGATTCGCATACGTTGTGTTGAACTCTTCATTTTTTTTATTGTACTCAACCATAGATTTGTGAAATGTGTCTAGAATTATTTTAGACGCTTCTTGTATGCTTTTACCAATATACTGATGTACATAATCGCATGTCACTGCGTCTCTCTCGTCTATCGGGTAGCCAATATTCTTTAAACGTTTATTCTGAATATCAAAATGCTTATCACTGGTGAGCTTGAATCCGATACCTGGTGGCCCGCGTAAAAGCATTGATTTACTACCGCTTTTTCTACGACCAAACTTGTCGATGGTGTTTACAGTAGCCATTTCTGAATACATCTAACTCGTTTTAGACACATTTGCACCTATTATACATACTGGGTGATATAATATATAAGAAATTATATCAGTATGAATATACGTTTTTCTCTTTGGAATATAAGTTTTAATACACAATTTTTTCTTCTCTCATCTCATTGATTAAACTTAATATTTCGTTGTTAACATTATTGTTACCAGCCATTTTTGAGGCCCATAACAAACGCAGACGGTCCACCAATTCTTTCGGTTTATTCCAATATACATAGTCCACATCTTTATCAGTGTACATCTTGTGGGTAGGTATTTTATGATGTAATCCTAAACCACTTTTCGATCTAGTCACCATTGTAGAGGTTACCAAAGGTTTTATAATTTTGTGGAATTTCTTCCATTTAGATGTGTTCAACCCATTATCAGGCTTATAATTCTTGAATGCCGCGTTAGTCTTTGTTAATATTTTACCATAAATCTTCAACTCTTCATTGCGATTAACATTCACACCGCTATTTAAAATCGGCGGATATCTCAGAAACATTATATCATATAACTCTGCACTGCCTGGATACACTCCAAGTTTTTTTTTACCACGCGACAGCGCAATATTTCCATTAGAAAATCGTACTTCTGCATTACCCATCAATAGGACGTCATTATTTGGATCTACTCGTACACCGTATATGGTATCATAATGAAAATCACCCGACTTTAAATTTCCTATGTGCCTACTGACTATGTCATGTACTTCACCTGTAAATGAAATTTCCGAACTTGGGGTGGCGAATATTGATGGTGGAGGTGTTTCCATTATTGACGTTTGTAGTGTATCATATTCACCATCATTCTTGCTTCTATCAGGTGTGGTTTTAAAAGAAGTATCCATGTCAGATGATTCTCTTGAATGTCTCCTTTGAATCGAGGTTTTTGTTTGTAGCGGTTGAATTTGTGATTTTACATCTGTCGCTGAGGATATAACTTTTAAAGGTTTTGTTATAGGTTCATACATCTTCTCAAGTGATATTTGGTTCTCCGCATGTCTACTTTTAATTGAGTTGAATTTCTTGCGTACCGCATCTGTCGCTTCTATCAGCTTACGTTTCAGACATATTTCATTCACAGCATCAATGTTGGTTTTACCCTCTTTGATGGTATTCATTTTTAATTATTATATAACTCTGTTATCGAAGTGTCTATGATGATGTCTATAGACCGATTGAAGTTTTAATTAAAATACATCAAGGATATATAAAGCTATCAAAACCTTTTCTATATCGACCCTCACGTATTTCTCTATCCTTATCTATTACCAGAAATCCATATTTATCTTTCCAACACTCTACACACATTTCTTGAAATTGTTTAAATGTTACATCGGGTGACACGTGATCGGAAAATACGTGGTGCGAATTCATGTCGTCCTGTTTAAACATAACTATGAAATTACTATTGTCCCTTATGAGTTGCTTCGGTGTGCGTGAATATGTTTGAGCGAGATAAAAACAATCCACATTTCTATGACGCCCCATACTAAAATATGATCTTATAACATCCTGCTTCTCACATATTACATCATCAAATATAAATATTGACTCAGGCTGGGCTTCGGATGGTTCAACTATTTGTGCATTATTACTAAAGGTATAAAACCCTAATCCCTTAATCGGTGTTAATACGTTCTGTAAGTACTCATACTTGGGTTGATTTAGTGATTTTGAATATAGATATACATTCAAAAAACGTAGTCCAAGAGGGTGGGTAAGTAGAGAAATCATTACATTTGTCTTTCCGCAATTTGATGGACCGATTATAATAGATCGTACAGTTGATGGTAGTAGCGGTCCATGACGTTTATTTACATCGCCATACCCAAATCCCACTTTCTCATCTAAATTATCTACAATAAATTTTTCTTTCTGCTTGACAATGCGCATTGTATCGCGGTTGAAGACTATATAAATAGATGTGTGTTTTACAAGGCTTATTTAAATGTTGATCACCACACAACACACACATCAAAGACATCAACGCGACAAAAAGATTGGTGGGGGTATAATTAATTCCCTGATTGACAAGCTTCCATTTGAATTGCATTTACCGGGAGGTTATCAGTATTGCGGGCCCGGTACCAAGTTAGAAAGGAGACTTAAACATGGTGATATCGGAAAAAATCAGCTTGATATAGCGTGCAAGGAACACGATATTGCATACACACAGAAAGATATAGCAGCCAGACACAAAGCAGACTATCAACTTGAACAGGCAGCTTGGAAACGAGTTAAATCCAAAGACGCCACGATTGGAGAAAAAGCAGCCGCTTGGTTAGTTACGAACATAATGAAAGGAAAACGACATCTTGGTATGGGATGTAAGTCAACATTACCTAATATTTCAAAGAGAAAGAATATTCTAAAAAAAGAAGAAGAAGAAGAAGAAGAAGAACGGCAAGAAGGAGGTTAGAAAAATAGCTTTCGGTGGGGGAATAGTTCGCAAGGTGCGCGATGTATTACGGAAAGCTGGCGGTAAAAGAAATGTTGTAAAAGATACAAAGAAAGCTATGCACATTGCGCTTCAAGCTGCGCGACATCACATAAAAGCAGCAGGTGGAAAACGAAAAATTCGAACACCTCGCATAATTCCGATACCGAAAGTTGGAGGAATTCTACCTTTAATACCTATTTTTGCTGGCTTATCTGCATTGGGTGCTTTAGCTGGAGGCGCATCGGGTATTGCTAAAGCAGTGAATCTTGTGAAAACGAGCCGACAAGGGATAGCTGAAGCAAATCGCCACAACAGACATATGGAGGCGATCGCCATGGGAAAAAGCGGTAAAGGGTTGCATTTGAAACCATATCGTAAAGGGTTGGGGCTTTACCTAAAACCGCAAAATTCAAAAAACTATTAGACACCCTGCCCCAGAGAGCTCTAACCGACATTGATCTCAGATATTATGCTAAGAGGATGAAGATACCTTATTTTCGAGGTGTATTTATGCGAAATATTCTTCCAAATTCAGGCCCGCATTATAATGAAGCCGCAATCATCAATTTAGATCATGTGGACGGTCCTGGGACGCATTGGGTGGCATATAAGAAACGTGGTGGTTTAGTCACATATTTTGATAGTTTTGGTGATTTGCCCCCACCCATAGAATTAGTTCGATATTTCCACACCGGTTCAAAGAAAATTGATAAAATCTGCTATAATTACAAGCGTCAGCAAAAATTTAATACAGTGTGGTGTGGACATTTGTGCTTAAAGTTTCTATCTTCAAGAACGAAAAAGTGACACTATGGAGCAAACATCTATCACACCAGCGATTGACAGAGAAAACATTAAAAGAATGGGACATTCACTAATTGCATTTTCTAGACTTCGCAGTCTGAGGAAAATGAGCAAATATCAACTTGCAGATATGCCGAAGGAAGTTATGATTGCATGCGCATCAAACGAAATTGCGTTAGTATGGGATAAGTTACCAACACACCTTCAAAATGATATTGACATATTAAAATATCAGTATTGTCAAGATCATTTCTCTGATGATGGTCAAACCACTATTGTTGATGAAAATGACGGTCCACCACCTCGAAGAATATTTTGCTGCTACTGTAAATTAAATGACATAAACGTCTCAAACAATAATGAGATAAACATGTCACCATCACCAGCAAAGAAGAGAAGATTACAACACCGCTGTTGCAACACGCAATAAAGCAACAGAACACGCTCTAAATAAATCAGTCATGTCGCACACCTTCACAGTAACGAGCCGCTCAAGCGTGCTTAGTACAGACTTTTATCCACCCATTCAACTAGATACAGCCAGTCGTTATGGGTTAGGTTTAATAGGGTTCTACTCTTACAATTCTATATTTAATGTGGATGAATGTAATAACAATTTTTGCTATAAAATTAATACGAAGGCTGCATCCACAACAAATATTCACATACCTCTAGGAGCTTATGAAATTAATGAAATCTATCGAGCAATATTGAAAGCTATGAATGTTGATGAAAAAGATTTCGAAAAAAACACTCTCGATACGGGCAAACAACAACACATTAAAATGTCAGATTTGGTCAAAGTATGAAATAGACTTTACGCAACCAAACTCGATTGGTAGCCTACTAGGATTTGAAGCAATACGTTTATATCCAAATAGAGTTTACGAATCAACACTTCCAGTTGATATTATGAAAGTAAGAATGATACGTATAGATTGCAACATTATTTCTGGAGCATATTTGAATACCGATGAATCACACACAATCTTTGAGTTTGACATTGATGTAGAACCAGGTTACAAACTTACCAGGGAGCCTGCTAATATCATATATTTACCTGTTAGACCTGAAGGACGTCAGTTTATCGATAACATTACTCTAAGCATATTGGATGACAACGGTGATTTAATCGATTTTCGAGGAGAAAAAATTATTGTAAAGTTAGAATTGAAGAAGTTTTAACATCACAACCACTCAAATGGGTTTCAGATATAATAATCGACAGCGACAGGTAAACCACCAATATAATATACTCGATAATAATATCGATAAAAAGAAGAACGCATGTGGAAGTAGATTCATTCAACGTGCACACCTTAAACAGTTAAGACATAGATTGTCAGCCGGAGATCGTAACTTTCTCAAATCTATTGGATTGAAATTGAGAAAAAATTAAAAATAACGATGGTGGTTATTGCAACTAGCGATAAACTTGAAGTGTTTGACGAGCCAGTATTTGACCATTCACTAATTAGTCTACACGAACATACATATAAACCTTATGGCTCGCCATATTACAGAAATTCGGATGAAATACGAATTCCAATTAATTTTCAAGATCTGATACTTGACATCGCAGAAAGTTACATATACATAGAAGGAAAATTTACACCTAGCGATGCTACTAAACAATGTTATCTATCCAATAATGCACTAGCATTTCTATTTGAAGAAATACGTCTAGAGATGGGTGGTGAACAAGTGGCTGTAGTTCGAAAACCAGGTATTACTACCACGATGAAAAGTATGGTTTCATATGGTCAAACACACGCACGCTTGCTAGTAACTTCAGGTTGGGGTCTAACTCAAAAAAAGCAAGATATTTTAGACACTGTCAGTCACGTGTTTAGTGGTAAACTCCCCCTTAAATACCTTATGGGTTTTGCTGAAGATTACACTAAAGGTATTTTGAATACAAAGCAGGAGCTAATTTTAATAATAGCTCGCACATTTAAAGACTCATACATAGGGGAGGTGGATGCTGAATTGGAAATTAACAAGATTGAATGGAAGATAAGACATATTGTACCTGAAGATCGTCAAAAGCTTAAACTATTGAATCGAATTAATAAGAGTGCTTACAATGCTAAAGTTAAAATGGCATACCGCATGTGGGATCTTTATGAGTTACCTAGTTTGCGTGATACAGCCTCAGATATATGGGCTGTTAAAACCACTAGCAGTCTCGAGAGGCCACGCTATATCATTATAGGTTTTCAAAACAATAATTATTCCAATGACAGAACAAAGAATATCACACAGTTTATACATGCAGATATTAACAATATTCGTCTATATTTAAACTCTGAAGTGTTCCCATATGAACGTTGGAATTTAGATTTCGATAAGAAACTGGATTCTGCCGCTTATTATGCCTACGAAAGCTTCCAGCGTAGTTATTATGACAAAGATATGGGTGAACCGATGATGGATCTTGGAGAATTCAGAAAAAATCCGCTGTTTGTCCTTGATTGCTCACACCAACCGGATGCCATGAAATCATCAACTGTTGACATAAAAATAGAATTTGAAACCAGGAAAACAAAGTTTCCAGAACAAACTCGAGTATATGCCCTTATACTGCATGATGCATACTTAAGTTACAGCGCCTTAGATGGTTCTGTTCAAAATGGTTTTGTTGGCTCCAAGTAAAACATCTCCTATGATCACAATGCTCTACTAAATGATCAATTTCTTAATAAATGTATTGTATATTTAAATATAAAATTATTGTATTAATATGTTTATTTAATGCTTAATTGTAATAATTATTTTGTAATTTGAGCAAATATGTAATAAAAAAAAATATATGTAATCTATAAACAAGTGTTTTATTTATTTGATTTTAACCTGCAACTAGAGAAAATAAAAAAAACATACACACATATTTCATTTTTTTATTATAAATATTTTCTAATAATACATTTGCAGTGAAAATAAGAATATACACAATGTTTTATTATAAACACATTCTAATGATACATTTCAGTGAAAATAAGAATATACACAATGTTTTATTATAAACACATTCTAATAATACATTTCAGTGAAAATATGAATATATGCAAATTAATTGACTGTGTTTTCATCATCTTCAGATTGTTCTTCTAGATGGTATTTTTCAATAATTTCCTTTGGCAAATAATTGTCTATTTCATACAGATAACGTTTCAAATCCAATTGAACCATTTCTTCACAAAATTCATCTAAATTTAAAATGCCTCTAATATATTTTTTACATGTGTTTGCACCCAAGTTGTATTTTTCAGAATCATCCATAAGACGTTGAACTTCGTCATTATCTAAACAATAGTTTAGATCATAATTTGCGGCATGTAGCGATTCCATACTTAGATCGCTTAACTGAGAACACAACCTTTGAATAGATGTACCAATATTTTCTGCTTTTACCCATCCTTCAGCTGAATAACACATCCACATATTTGCTACTTGTCTGGAAATTAAATAATTAGATGTAAAAATTTTGATTTTAAATAAAATATTATTAAATGACTTACATGGATGCTATTACCGTAGAATTGTTAAAGTAAATTTTGACTTATTTGGCTGATATGAGCTAATGAGTGATCTAATAGCATTATGTTTTATGATAAACTTTCTTTCACTCTATTCTAATTACTAACTAGTTACTACTTTAAAATAATCCTAAATGATGATAAATTTATTTATTTTCTTTGTTACGAAATAACAAAAATTATTCAAAAATAGAGAATTTTAATAAAGAACTCGATTTTGCACCTGGATAAATGGGAGTGCGCTCACCTAAATAAGTCAAAGTGTATCTGTCTTTTACTGAATTTATTTTATCAATAATATCCGGCTTTAGAACCTCTGCAACTCTTTTTGGCAAAAATGATTTAAACGGTGTAATTGTACTCTCATCAAACAAATTTACCAAGAGCGATTTTCCAAACCGCGTAGTGACCTGTGATATGTTTTTTATTAGGTAAGCCTTATTTATAATTAATGAAGAAATCGGTCTCTGTTCCACAATCTGATAAGTATCTTGATTGATAAGTTCATTAATTGCTAATAAATCAATATCAGAAATTGCAGCCATGTCTAATTAAACAGTTTTGTATAAAGTGAAAGAATTGCAACAAAATATATAATAATGCTCACTTAGAAATATTCAGATCACAACACTATGCTCACAAAACCTATTAACTGTAGACGATTCGAAACATATATGATTTTACATCGCAACTTCGTCTCCATTTATTACAAACACATAGTTACGTCATGAAACCCCACCATTCACGAATACACAAATATTTTTTCTTATCCTTCAAATCCACATGTTAAGAGTGGTAGCATGAGACGCTGCGACCTTAATACGTGTACGATCGAGGTCGGAGGAATAGAAAACAACGACCTTGACAAAAGCGCGCGTACACGTGTGTCATAGACATTCAATCAGCGGCGCAACGGCCTTGAAACATATGCCCGTATACGTATGTGATCAAGGTCGGAGGAGTCGGGCGGTATAAATCAACTACTCTTGTGACCAATGTAGCACTACTATTATATGCTACCACCATTCTTATTCTGTTTGACAATCGTGCAGTGTGGTTGTTAACAATTTTTATGATAAATAATTTAACTCCGATACGTGTTTTAGTTGTTAAAACTTATTATAAAAATGTGTCTGCTATTTATTCAAACACAAAGAAAATTACGTGATGCTTTATAAGACCACAATTATCTGCATAATTAAAAAATTTGCAACGTCGAATACTGTGCGAAAGTCTTGACGACGTTGTATCGTACGCACGCCCGAGAATATCGCAATGGTGAGAGACACATCCATAAGACATCATCCTCAAGAAACTGGAATAACAGTAATTGAGTATCGTTATCGTGCTATGCTGAATAATTTTCTTCAAGCAAAAATTACTCATTGGGGATTACAGAACATGTGGTTTCAACAAGAAGGTACCACATACCATACAGCACAAGCTACATGAGAAATTTTGCATAAAATGTTTCCCAACGAATCACGTCAAAAGGTGGTGACATCGACTGGCTCCCCATTCACCCGATTTAGCAGTACCAGAATATTTCTTTGGCATTATTTAAAGGGTAAAGTGTATGCTAACAAACCACGAACAATTAAACTAGGAAAGTGATGGAAAATATGGCTAAACGAGCATGCATTTGTCGGCAAGCTAGAGGAACGCATTTGGCAGATGTTATTTTTCATAATTGATGTTAAAGGTCGAATAAACGATTTGTTAAACAAAAATTTCATTGTTTTAATTAAAAATTATTAAGTTATAAAATGGTTGCTCTACATATGCCATATTATCCTGCATTTGATTATTTAAGTGGATGATGAGAAATTTGTTGAATTAATCGAGTGGGAGAGGAGACCTTATATGTGTTGAGGGAGGTGATCATTTTGAATAAATGCATGATCCATGACCATTTTATAAGATTTTGCCTACAAACATATAGTGCAGTCTGCCTATTTTTGGCTCCATGTTAATTTTTCACTTCGGAGATACAGTCAACAAAAATATGTAAAAAATCGGAAATTTTCCGTAGAATTCAATAAACCAAAATACAAACAACTGGCACCTCGGGGGCCCATAGTAAATTGGGCCCAAAGTTGGCTAAAAACGGTTTTTTCCATTTTACTCTGTCATGGTGCCATAAAATGAAAAAAGTTTTATACAAAAGTTGTAGAACTATTAAATATGGATCGATCTCTGGAAATCCGATGTCAAAAAATTCAAAAATAAATTATTTATTTGAAAAAAACCGTTAAAAATCGCGTTTTTTTGAAACGCTCATATCTTCGTGAAAACAAATAATTTTTTCACGAAACTTGGTAAAAGTGTAGCTCCCTACTAACTTAAAAAAGATCGTTTTCAAAAAATTTAAAAATATTATAAACATTTTCTAAAAATTGATTTTTTCGAAAAAAATCACGTTTTTTTAAAATCTCGATAGCTCATACACGCTTTCATATTTATAGTCAATTTTGAGCTTAAAATTTGCTTGAAATGTTGTACTAACATGGTTATTTATTGCGCACTTTTTAAATTGATCGGTAATATGCGAAAAATCGGTTGAAACATCGGTTTTTTTTTTAACAACAAAAAAAATCGATTTTTTTTTTCAAGAAAAGGCAGCAACGGCTCAACATGCCTACCGCTCCTATTTGCAGTTGCAAACGTGGCTCGGAATTTCGCTAGAGCCAGAACAATGGGGTTGGACTTCCGACGGCACTAATCTGCTTCCCACGTACAGCTCGGATCAGCTGGTTCCGGACGAAATCGTTAAAACGATAGCCTGCAGATGCGGAAGCGGATGTAAAAAGAAGATCTGTAGCTGCAGGAGGCATGGTTTTAAGTGTTCAAGCATGTGCTTGACATGCGATCAAGAAAATTGCACTAATATAGAAATAACTACGATGGAGGCAGATGCTCTTGATGACGACTTGGACGAAGATATATTTAATGAGTCTTTCGTGGTGATGGATGAATCACAGACCAATGTCCATGATGATGATGAGATCCAAAGCGAAGCCGACTCTTCCGTACTCGCTGCATACAGCGAAGAACGTACCAGTGACAACGAGGAGGGGGGGGGGGGTCTCCGATAAAAAAACTACGGATCAATTAAGTACTGTACACGTTTATATTCACTGTCAATATTTTGTACTTTCATGTAAAATAAATATTTTATTTTTATACTAAAAATGTTGCTTAACAATTATTATTTACCTGTCAACTCATATGTCTTTCGGAATCAACATAACGTTCAAGAGACATAATCGTATGAACGCTCTGTGTGCACTTGAAACTACGATACGGTACGTATGATAAGAGCATACAGTTTTACAGATGTATCCACGTTAACACCGTCCCTCACCCCCGCGACACCGCTCGAGCGAACGAACGTATGAGCCGGGGTGTGCTCCGCTTGCCATTAAATTTCCAAAGAATAGAGAGCGAATATGTCATTGTAGTATTTTTTTTATGTAAAATTCAAATATTGAACTACAAACTCTGTAAATTTCAGCCCTTAATATTAAAAGATAGCGTCACTAGATTTTTTTTTCAAAAAAAAAAAATTATCTCGGCTCCAAAGGGTCGTAGATAAAAATTTTTTTTTGTAAATTTATAAAAAAAATACCAGCTATTCAATGCTGCTAACAAAAAAAAAAAAAAAATTTTTCTTGAAAAAAAAATCGATATTTTTGTTGTTAAAAGAAAAACCGATATTTCAACCGATTTTTCGCATATTACCGATCAATTTAAAAAGCGCGCAATAAATAACCATGTTAGTACAACGTTTCAACCAAATTTTAAGCTCAAAATTGACTAGACATATGAAAGCGTGTATGAGCTATCGAGATTTTAAAAAAACGTGATTTTTTCGAAAAAAATCAATTTTTGCAAAATGTTTATAATATTTTTAAACTTTTTGAAAACGATCTTTTTTTAGTTAGTAGGGAGCTACACTTTTACCAAGTTTCGTGAAAAAATGATTTGTTTTCACGAAGATATGAGCGTTTCAAAAATACGCGATTTTTAACGGTTTTATTCAAATAAATAATTTATTTTTGAATTTTTTTGACATCGGATTTCCACAGGTCGATCCGTATCTAATAGTTCTACAACTTTTGTATAAAACTTTTTTTCATTTTATGGCACCATGACAGAGTAAAATGGAAAAAACCGTTTTTGGCCAACTTTGGGCCCAATTTACTATGGGCCCCCGAGGTGCCAGTTGTTTGTATTTTGGTTTATTGAATTCTACGGAAAATTTCCGATTTTTTGCATATTTTTGTTTACTGTATCTTCACTTAAGGGTCCAAATCCGTAGGCAGACCGCGCTAATAGAGCTTTATAGATTTTGGAGTTAATTTAACATGAACTTGAATTTGAATTTTTCAATTAATCATGTTTCATAATTTGTAGGTACAAAAATAAATATATTTAAATACAAATAAAAAGTGTAAGGCTATGTGTAAAAGTAAAGAAATATCCTATTTTTCCGTATTCTTATTAATTACGCCGTCGGATTTTGTTTTCTAAAATATGTTTGTATTTATTGAGGTAATAATTAATGTTCACTAAATTTTGCCTCGATATTACCAAATTCGCACCTCGTTTTTTCTACTCACTTTCCATGGTTTCTACGAAACCATTTAATTTTCAATACACAAATTATTGTTATTTTGAATGTCACATATCGTATTACGCACATGACGAAGGATAAGGTAGCCAATCACAAAGAATTGCTTAAATATTAGTGCACCCAACCTGCCGGACATCCTCATCTACCAGATAAATTTCTAACACTTTTACCAAGTATTGATAAACCGGCCCTAAATGTAAGAAACGCATTCAACATGGCTTAGTGGAAAGCGATCCTAAATGAGCTAAAAAGAAGGGAGATGGCGCCATATCTTCGCTTAGTGCGAAGGGAAGTATTAGGCTAGATAGGTCCGGGGCGAATCTAAGGACAAGATTGTGGCTGGTGATATCCCTCAAGGCACAATACGATGGAGTGCTACGCTTGTCCCAACCAGAGGGGGTCACGTTAATAGGAATTGCGGATGACCTGGCGATGATCGTGGTAGCGGACAACGAGATGGAAATCATGGCAAGAGCTAACTGGGACATTGGGGGATAGTAAGTTGACAAGAGGACGGGTCACTCGATAGCGTCAGAAAAGACAGAAGTGGTACTTCTGAGCACTAAGCGACGGATAAACCGAATCGTGATAAATGTGCATGGCATGGCAATTCAACCTGGGAAAACAATCAAGTACTTAGGAGTATGGCTACGGATCATCATTTAAAGCATTGAGAACAGTCATCGCCTTAGGAAGACTCATATCAAACGTGGGTGGTCGGCAATCTAGCTAGCGAGAACGTTAAAAGCCGTCTATAATGCTTTATGCGGCCCAGATCTGGGAAAGTGCGATGAAGGTAACCAAGCTAAGACATAAGCTAGCAAGCATGCAGAAATATGACAATAGTATACGGAACGTATAGGACGATCTTCGGAGAAGCGGCGCTGGTCATCGCGAGCTTTTTTGCCCATCGACTTCGGTTGCCACAGGAGGAAAGGAAGTATACAAGGGATGAGACAAAGCGATGATACGGAGGCGCCTCGTGGACAGCACTGACGAGGATACATGGACAAGACGACTGAACAGGGAAATAGGCCTCTAGATCAATAGACTTCATGGTGATTTCAGTTACTACCTGACACAAGCTTTGTTAAGACATGGATGCTTCCGAGGATATCTGTATGACAGGAAGAGGGCGAAGGATGATGAGTGTTTCTACTGCGGATAAAGGGACAACTCAGAACACAGGACTTTTCACTGCCTGAGATGGGCAAGGGAGAAGTTTGTGCGAGCTGAGTTGAACATGATGGTAAATACAGATAATATGATACCACTGATGCTGGAATCCAAAAGAAATTGGGACATCATATGTGACAGCATGGTAAGTGCAGTGCTTAGGGAGAAAAAGTTGGATGAAAGGGAACTGAATAACTAGAACTTCCAATCGTGGTAACACACTACCTCTCCATACAACATCCAAACGAGGTGTATCGGGTAGATTTTCCCCACCCTAAAATAAGGCTCGCATGGCGTACGCGTTAGCATCCGTCCTTATCGTGAAAGGCAGGTGAATATTTGCTTGACGGAGGATGGGTGCTGAGGTGGAGGCCTTCAGGAAACGGGCTAGCAACGGAATTAGTTAAGGTACTTTAGCGCGCATAAGAGTTAGTAGGAAGACCCTTACGATGTTATTGAACAGTAAATCTGACACCCTAGCACGGGTGGGTTTATCAGCCCCTAATCCTCAAAGGATGGAATAAATACAATGAGAATAAGATATAGCCGTAAGTCTTGCGGTTTAGTATATTAATTTTAAAGTGTTTTCACATCAATAAAAAATATTACCAGACAAAATGCTCCACTCCAAGACAACCATAAAGTTGCATAAAAAAGTGTTGCATTTAAGTTACAACAGCAAATCTGAATTTTAAAATAATTTGAACTGCATATAAAGAATGAAATATTTACAAAGTCAGATCTAACTTCCAATTCGAACAATCCGATAAATATTAAAGACTCCAAATGAGTGTGAGTAGGATAGCCTTATGCGGGTACGTGAATCCGTTGCTAGCTCTTAATTTACTTCTTCAGAGCCTGGAAGGCATTTTTTTGTTCCTTGGTCCATTCTCAGGGCGTATCCTTGCGGGTTAAGTTGCTAAGGTGCCTTGCTATATTGAAGAAATTCAGTATGTAGTGTCGTTAATAGCTGCATGTTTGTAGGAAAGCGTTTACAAGTTATCAGTATTAGCAGAGGTACCTATGACTACGATGGCCGAAACTTTCGCATTAAAATGAGGTTGCTTAAATAGGCCAATAGTCGGATACTCAAGATCAATTTCTAAAATGTAGCGGAAGCGTTGACCAATCCAAACGCCATGCGAATAAAACGGAAGGTGGCAAACGGAGTTATATAACATGTCTTGTCTCGATCTTCATTGCGAAGGCGAATCTAGTAATATTTAGTTTTGATGTCCATGGTGGAGAGGCACGTGACCTGACTGGCGGCGTGAAGTAGATCATCGATGCGGGGCAGAAGGTAATGATTAGGTTGAGTTACCGCATTAAGGCAGCGGTAATCAATGCATAGCCGAATTCTCTCAGTTGGGGATTAACACCGTAGATGACGACTAGGCGCTCTCGTATTCCTCGATGATGCCAACATCAAGCAGTTCTATGATTTTGACTTCGAGTACTTCCTTCCGTCGGGGGGTAAATTAATATGACGGTGTGCTGATCAGCGTTCCCTGTATTGATTCTATGTTTCGCTTGGTCAGTGGGTGGTCCGTTGGCGGCTAACAAGAATTCATGATCGCGGATGAACTGGTTAAGGCGTGCCTTCATATCCGGAGTCAGCATTTCAGGCGAACATTTAGGGTAGCAACGAGTTGTGGGTGACTGCTGGGTCGTCCCAATAGTCAAAGATGGTTTGTTCGGCGTCGGAAATCATATAAGCAGTCCGGAAGTGCGAATGGTTCTGGAGGTACTGTGGGGCTACTGGAGCGGCGCTTGAGTCCATAGATTCTCCAAGAATTCTAGGGCCATAATTTTAGCCAATCCCGATTTCGATGTTGCCACTCATAGGGACGTCAGGGATAGCAGCCAATGAACTGATCATCGATGGGTTGGTCCAGTACCTAGAGATTGACTCTAGCCAGTCGCACGGGCTGGGTTTGTTGGTTACTGTGCTCAATATGGAAACCGGGACAGGTTTGGTGGCAAACGGAACCAAGTGCTATGGTTCGTCGTGGAAATCCATCATATCAGTTTAAAGTTGAGAACCAATCCGCCGATGATGATAAAATCTATCCCAAGTAGTGTTTGGGAGTTTGGAGTCTCGGGCAGAATTAGGAACGTGGTCGGCACCACGTATATTTGCAGTTCTAATCAGCGTTAATAATTTGGACCATCCTAGCCGAGGTATGTCCATCACCGAAGGTCACTTTTACGTCTTTAGTGACTTCCGGGCACTATATATCTAGGAGGAGGTGAGCTAGCGAGGGGTTGGCTAAATAGTTTCAAGCTCCTGTATCTAGAAAAGCGGTTCCCCGTTGCCTTCCTACGGTAACGACCACTGTCCACGCTTGGATTTTAATATTTCGAGGCGGGGATAAATGAGAAACTTGTAGTTGGCTAGTTAAAGGCACTACATGTAGTGCAATTCCGATGAATAGGAATAACTCGTGGTCTCTGACACCCATGTTATCTTAACTGCGGACGTTCAGTGTTGACACTGGCACGGGCGCAGTTATTTCCATGGCAGTGGCGTCCATTCAATTCTAGGCAGCGACCTTCTTGCGGCACATGGAGATGTCACGTCCTAATTCCTGCACTACTGACACCTGTTTTTCTTGGTTTAGCGTTACTGATTTCCGATGGATTCATTACTATTAGGTGGTTGATTTTCTTTGTTAAATATCCTGGCATCTAAGTCACGAGCCTTCGTTACGAGATCCGCGAATGTTTGCACGCTTTCTCATGAAATACGATCGCGTAGCCGCGCTGTAAGCAATCCTTAGGTCATGTCCAGTTGGGTACTCTCAATAGGCGGCAGATTCAATTGGACCAGTAGAGCTCTATTTTCAGCTAAGAAACTGTTGGTGGGAATGTGGGGTTCCTAACAGTCTGAGAAAACGCTTAAGTAAACTTAATAGGCTGAAGATCTCAGGGCAAATTCTTCTCTGATCAGGCGTAAGGTAACAGCTCAAATTGTTGCAGCGGATTTGATGTCCATCCACCATATGTGTGTTGGTCCTTCCAGCAGCAAAGACATACCAAACACTGAGTTTTCATTGGTGATGCCTTCGCTCGACTTAAAAATAAATCGGCGCTCTTGAGAAAATCCTCGACAGCTTTCAGTGTGTAAAGTGCTTGAAAGCAAGCGGAATAATGGGTAACGTGTTTGTTTGATCAGGGCCGCAAGTGTGACTGGAGATTGAAATCTCCTGACTAACTCCTCCAGGATTTCCATTGACACGACCATGGCAGCTTGTTTCCTGGTCTGCGAAATGGTCGATCAAGATAGCCGTCTCTACGTTATCACAAAGTCTGGATTGTTTCTTCTTCCGGTCCGTTTGGCTGACCTGAACTGAATACTTCGCGACAGAGGTAGATACCAGAGCAACCGATGGCACCCACTAGCGCGAGAGTCGTTACTATAATTATCACTAGCATACCACTATACTTCGAGCCTCGCGTGGGGCGCCATTGTTACACAATGTTTTTCAGCGATAGAAACAGGTATGGTGCTTCGAAACTGAAAGATAAATAGT
The DNA here is from genome assembly GCA_029963845.1 of Rhamnusium bicolor. Classification (NCBI taxonomy): domain Eukaryota; kingdom Metazoa; phylum Arthropoda; class Insecta; order Coleoptera; family Cerambycidae; genus Rhamnusium; species Rhamnusium bicolor. The sequence goes on along the minus strand of JANEYF010002725.1, from coordinate 65,045 downwards.
GGAGTTTAGATAATCATTTATTACACAAAGATAGTCAGTACACAAAGGTCGTTGATGTTATAACTAAACTATCGAAAGTGGTGTAACCTGGGGCGCGGCCATTAATCAGAGTTCCGCAGAAATCACTCCTAGGGTGCAGAAGGACGCTACGATACCGGGGTGCATCTACTCTTTAGTTATTTCTATTAAGTCCCTAACGATCCACACCTAGGATACAGAAAAGGCTCGAGAGTTAACTGCCGATTTGGGTCCATCTGCGTGATTTTATCTGCTGTTACAATGTTAATTTCATCAAATTCATGAATAATAGGATTTATTGGTGAGAGGTATGTGAAACTTCTCATATGATCTAAATGCTACTATCCGACCGGTACCGAGAGCGAAGACCTCTAGCCCAGGTAGACTAAACTACTGTTATTAAATATGATTTGGACGAAACAACTACTCAGCGGGCAAATACCTCGACCTGCATTGGATTATACCGTCAAATCATGATAGATCAGTAGCCAATATCATTTGTCAATTCCTAACCAGACATAGACCGGTTTCGAACTTATTAGTTCTCCTCAGTATGCCATAGGTTATGGAACAGACAAATGATAGTGGCCAACCTGCTAGTCATATACTGACTAAGGTAAATTGAGTAATGGTGAAAGGTATGTGAAACTTCTTATATGGTCCAAAAGCTACTATCCGACCGACATCATAGATGCCTCTGTGGCGGATAGCGACTTGCGAAGCAAGTACCGAGAGCGAAGACCTCTAGCCCAGGTGGACTAAACTACTGTTATTAAATATGATTTGAATGAAACAACTACTCAGCGGGCAAATACCCTGACCTGCATTGGATTATACCTTCAAATCATGATAGATCGGTATCCAATATCATTTGTCAATCCCTAATCAGACATAGACCGGTTTCGAACTTATTAGTTCTCCTCAGTATGCCATAGGTTATGGAACAGACAAATGATAGTGGCCAACCTGCTAGTCATATACAGACTAAGGTAAATTGAGTAGTGGTGAGAAGTATGTGAAACTTCTCATGTCTTGGAACGAAGGAGTTTTACCCTCGCTATTTTAATTAACTTATTTTACTTTAATGAAACAACAAAATAAAAAACAAATAAATAACGTAGGAAGGTTAATCCCATATGACTAATTATTCATGATAAGAAAAACAGAAAAATTCTCATAAAATTCCTTTATTGGTGTGACCGACTTGTTCACGAAACCGGTCACACCAATAAAGGAATTTTATGAGAATTTTTCTGTTTTTCTTATCAACAAATAAATACATTAGTAATTTACCATACAAGAGGCTCATTTAGGGCGTGGTAAGCAAGTAATAAACCATACACCAACTTAAAAATTAAAACTACGGAAATCCTTAATTAAGCTCTCTTAATGAGTTTGTTTAGGGCGACACCCGCCTTTCTTTTTAGTTTAACTGGTTATACAAACAAAGTTCTAAAAAGTTACACGCACTAGTGCCGTTGAAAGGGGGAAAGAACGGTTACTTTTCACTGAATTGTCTCGCACAACTCATCAGCTAAAGAAAAAAGTCTAGGGGCTTTCTCCACCTCTAGTTCATAGATAGGCAAATCAGCCCATTGATGCAAATTTATTTTTCAAATTTCCAGCTCGCCCTCAAAGTGGAAGCCGGCTGTTTATTACTTAATAGGTACCTATTTGAACAATAATTGGAAGGAAGATAACCTTACCAGCTCACATATCTTTCTTAGCTTATATACTTCGTAACTTCTTAACCATAACTGCTCAGCCAGACAAAATCTCAAACGTAGTGCTCGCAACGTACACACAACTCACTGCTTGGAGGGACAGGCCTAGTCTCAACGTAACAAGGTACAGGAACATAAAAAAAGGTAAGGTAACGTATTCTTATATAGCAGGACAACACCACAGGTTCAGACCGTCCTCTTCGGCCGTGGCTCAGCCTAGATTTTTTAAGGTTGACCTCAAACCAATTTATGCAATTAGCATTAAATGTGTCGCAAGTTAATTATATCTAAAAAATGGACCGTTACACTCCCCCCTCTCCTTCAACAAGAGGGATTCCTATCCCGACTAAAATTCTAGCGGGCAAAAGGGAGGCAGTCACAAGATCATTAAACGCGACCATACTCAAACTAAATTGCCCTAGGGTCTGGTATCTGATACCGCAACATATACGCATTTCTATCGCGAAGGGTGCAACAAAAGGACTACAGATTAACGAAACGAATATACCAACATGCTCAGAAGGTACTCCAACCAAATGAAGCAATTCAATAAAGATAATTCTATCAGGGGCGTACGGTGAGTTTTGATACAGAGGAAGCAATTTGTGATATAGGTTGATGGGTAGTGCGAAGCCCCGAGCGAAGCGAGGCAAACATTTTTTTAAGAAAAGGGGCGTGGCTTCCGTATACTCATTTTAAAGCAAATGTCGAAAGCCGCAAAGTTATGATATCTAGGAAAAAAGTACACTTATAGGACCGCCACTTCTCAATAAACATAAAATATAAAAACACCACAAAAATTAGACAACCCTCGATTCCAAAGCCGAGGCTGCACGGGCGAGGGTTACACTTATGAAAAAAACGCAGACACACAACCATACCCACCGACATTGCCAGTGACGGTGGCGGGGATCGAACCCGCAGCGAAATAAAGAGTTTGTTCAGTCACACTTGCCATCGTGCACTCTCTAGCCAACTATAAATCGAGCCGGCTAGTTAAGTAGTTAACATGCACATACCTACCTATTTATAATGTAGTTTAATCCGCCTCTCCTTTTTTGCGAAGTCGGAAATAATTTCGTCGTAAAAGTTTGAATTTTGCGACATCTCCTTCACAAAGTCACTTTCTATTGTGAACAGAGACAATTTTGAAAGCCGCTCTTCACTGGTTGAATTTCTTGAAAAAGTCTTTATTCTTTTTAAGGTCGAAAAACTGCGTTCAACCGAAGCACTAGTTGCAGGTATCGTCAACACACATAATTTCAACACTTCAGAGTAGGCCTGATCTAAACTATTTTCTTTTATAAAGATAATCAGTTCGTTGGCGTTATGTTTCTGACTAATATCTTCTGTAGCATAAATAACTGAAAGTTCCGATCGTAACCCAACTATATCAAAAAAATTTCCATGGTTATCACTCAATGACTGAAGTGCGTTTTGTGGAAACTGTTTATTTTTAAATTCGTTAAAATTACACAATTCTAAAAATTGTATATCACTAAAATTTTTAAATTTATTATTTAGTTGCCCAGTGATATTGTCCAAAATTTCGATAAAAAGTCTTCGATATGAAGTTCTACGATCCACTATAAATTCAGTTCGTATTCTTTTCTTTGCGGTTTTAAATTGTCATTACTAGTTTTCTCCCAGAACTTTTCAAATTCATTTCTTTTGTTACAAATCAAATTTTTGAATTCTTCAATTTTTTTTTACACCAAATCCAATGTTATTTGATTTAGTTTGCAAAATATTGATTAAATTGTCAGTAAATGGGAATATTTCGGAGAAAATATTTAACAAAAAATTAAAATCAAAGTCTCTTTTCAATGAATCTTTGCTTTGTAAAATATTTTCAAATAAATCAAGGCCGTCGATATTCAGATACAGTTTGTACTAGCCTCCCATTGTAATTCCATCGTGTTGGAGCAACTCTGGGTAGTCTCTTCCGTACTTCCAAGTCTAAAGCTCGTGTCCGTTTTGATGATTTTGAAAAAAAGGCAGCCATTCCACTAATACTTGAAATAATACTTTGCACTCTTTAAGACAAGCTGCAGATTGAGCAAGAATTAAATTTAATCGATGCGCAAAACAATGTACAAATATTGCATTCTGAAAAGTCTCTTTTACTTTGGCCTGCAGGCCCCACAATTCACAAGCCATTATAGCGGCCCCGTCATAACTTTTGGCGATAAGTTTATCACCACACTGTAGATCATCGACTATCTGACAAACTATAGCATATAAAGCTGCGGCTGTTCTCTGCGTACTTACGTCTAAAAATCCTAAAAAGCGCTCTTGGACTTTCCCAATTGGATTTATATATCGTACTACGATTGACAACTGACTAATATTCGTAATATTGGTTGTTTCATCTAACATAATTGCAACAAAAAGGAGCTTTTTTTATTTCTTGCTTGATCTTTTCTAAAACAATATTGCTTATCGACTGAATCAAATCATTTTGAATATGATTTGATGTGCCGCGAAATACCGTGGAGCGTTTCAGATGGTTACTTAAAATTGTATCGTATTTTGCTAATAAATCAACTAAATTGATGAAATTGCCCCTATTAGCAACGCTCCGAGATTCAGTATGACCTCTAAAACTATGTTCATTTTCGCCAAGAAAACAAACAATGTCAATAAGTCTTTTTAACACCTCGATTTTTTTTTTAAAGTTCATTATGCTTACGGTCACTTTCTTTCAACTGCTGATCTAATGAATGCTCAATTCGTGATTTTCCAAATGTCTTTTCTTTTATCATCGCTCGCAAATGAGTTTCACACTTACCATGCATCTTTGTCACTTTGTGAATGTTGTTTAAATCTGAAAAGCCATTTTTATTCCAAACACCTTTTTCATTTGTGAAAAGTACACATGGCCAACAAAACAATTTACACAAATTTTCACAACCCGTTAACCACTGATTAGCATTGTACCTTTCAATATTAAAGTACCTATAGCATGATTTAACTTTCGTTTTTAAAAGTTTTAAATCAGGTGTTGGTCTCCTGTTTCTAATAATATCCAGTTTATCTTGAAACGAATATGTTGAAAATTCCTTTTTCAACAAATTGCACACCACACAAACGCAAATAACATTTTCCACAGTGCTAGGACCAGCTTCTATATTGAATAAGCAATTCTAAAACTGCTTATACGCGCACTAATGTTCAACGTTTTAAAAATCATTTGTCGCCGCACCACAGGTTTAGAAACACCAAACAAATTTTTACAAATATAGCACAAAAGCTGAGAATAATACTAGGAAGATTGATATTAATTATAATATTAAAATCGATATTAAAATCTATATAACAAGACGCATTACCATGCTATACGGCTCAGATATCAAGATTATGAAATGGGGATGGGATGAACTTCAAGAAGTTGCTTATATCGAAGTCGCGCGAGTTCGTGTTGGCTCGATTAATCGCGTGCGTCATCGTTACGGTTTCAACGTGCTACATTATCTCAGCTGTTGAAATGCAGGGCCGTGTCTATTGAAATTGGGTAAAAGTAAATTTTAATGATTAATATATGTGATAAATAATAATTAGGTTCTAATTATGTTTTTTTTTAATAATCCCAAGGGAAGCACTGCTTCCCTTGCTTCCATGGACCGACCGCCCCTGAATTCTATACATAGCAAAACAACGTACCCAGCGGCACGAGTACGCTACGGTAAATTAGTACGTAAACATAAATCGCGAGAGGTAGCTCACGTAAACATACAAAAGGTAAGGTAATGTACATCAAAACAAAAAAACACAATGTAATAAATATAGTTTAAAAAAACTAAAAAACACGCTTTTAAAGCACATCAAACTAAAAAAGTGAAAAATAATTATTAATATAAACTGAAAACAATAATGAACGAAAAATACTAGTATTATTGTGAAAAAAGCGTGGGTTGCTCGATATACAAAAAATATGGTACAAAGCGCCCCACGCTTTTTTCACAATAATACTAGTGTTTTTCGTTCATTATTGTTTTCAGTTTATATTAATAATTATTTTTCACTTTTTAGTTTGATGTGCTTTAAAAGCGTGTTTTTTAGTTTTTTTAAACTATATTTATTTTTCACTTTTAGTTTGATGTGCTATGAAAGCGTGTTTTGTAGTTTTTTTAAACTATATTTATATTGCTTATTGATGCTGATATTATAACATATTACGAACCAACAGATATTTTTGAAAAAAAAATATTTTTTTATTTCAGCCATGGGATTTGAACTCACGCCCGAAGAGTCCGTCGTTTCGCGTCGACTAAGACTTGCCCGCTCAGCCAACGACCCAACTGAGAATCAGGGAATATACTTAACAATATTAAGCCTCTTGCTCTCACGCAGAGGATACGTGAGGAAAGGACTGGCGATCCTGATCAGGATAATGATATAAACTTATCAAATTATTGTATTGTTACCGGTTCTTCGTAAGTGTACAAAGTTTCAATTAAATCTGTCCGTTTAAAGTGGGTCAAAATCGAGTCCAAAGAGTCGGTTACAAACAAACAAACAAACAAACAAACATACAGGTGAAGCTAATAAAAGCGTGTTAATAAATATAGTTTAAAAAAACTAAAAAACACGCTTTTAAAGCACATCAAACTAAAAAGTGAAAAATAATTATTAATATAAACTGAAAACAATAATGAACGAAAAATACTAGTATTATTGTGAAAAAAGCGTGGGGTGCTCGATATACGAAAAATATTGCACAAAGCACCCCACGCTTTTTTCACAATAATACTAGTATTTTTCGTTCATTATTGTTTTCAGTTTATATTAATAATTATTTTTCACTTTTTTAGTTTGATGTGCTTTAAAAGCGTGTTTTTTAGTTTTTTTAAACTATATTTATTTTTAACTTTTTAGTTTGATGTGCTATGAAAGCGTGTTTTTTTAGTTGTTTTAAACTATATTTATATTGCTTATTGATGCTGATATTATAACATATTACGATCCAACAGATATTTCTGAAAAAAAAAATATTTTTTTATTTCAGCCGTGAGGTTCGAACTCACGCCGGAGGAGTCCGTCGTTTCGCGTCGACTGCCTTAACCCACTCGACCACCGAGCTAATTAACAATTACTGAATCTACTCACATATTAAGCCTTTGCTTTCACGCAGGGATACGTGAGGAAAGGATTGGCGATCCTGATCAGGATAATGATATAAACTTATCAAATTATTGTATTGTTACCGGTTCTTCGTAAGTGTACAAAGTTTCAATTAAATCTGTCCGTTTAAAGTGGGTCAAAATCGAGTCCAAAGAGTCGGTTACAAACAAACAAGCAAACAAACAAACAAACAAGCAAACATACAGGTGAAGCTAATAAAAGCGTGTTAAAAATAGATACGCAAAAGATATCATAATGCAAAGGTAACTAACGTAAGTAAACACGTCGGAACGTATTAATAAACGCAAATGAATTAAAGATCTGAAGTTAAGCCCATGTACTCAAATTTATCGAAGAACGTGCATAGGGGCTTTAGGGGTAATAAAAGGGATTCGTTGTCAAAGCGACAAGAGTTGGCTTTAAGATCCTTAATGTGCCAACGTCCTAAAGGGTTGTTATCTAGATCCGACAACTAGCAGACCAGCGGCGAAATTACTTTAGTCACCCTACTGGCGGAATAGTTTGGAGCTAATTTTTTTAGAAAAAATGCTTTGGAAGCATCCAATAGGAAGTGATTCTTTTACCAAACAATGTCACCCTGTGAGAACCTCAAGGGGCGCTTACGCAGATTAAATTATTTGACATTCGTTTCATAGGCCGCATGAATGTGCTTCTTTACGTCCTCATACATCTCAGGAAGAAGGGACATATCTTTAGCCCAGAACAAATTATTTCGGACCGCGAGGTTATCAGAGTTCACCTCCGAGGAATAAAAGTCGCCTGACACGGGCACGTGTCTTCCAAAAACTAAAGAGGCGGGATAAGATAACGCAAGGTAACGTAAAGAAACGTAAGGTAACAGAAGGCAACATAACGAAAGGTAAGATAACGCAAGGTAAGGTAACAAAATGTAATGTATACGAAAATGTAAGATAACGTACTTATATATGAACAACTCAACACATACAGCACATACAATGCCTACAAACGTATACAAACTCATACAAACGTATACAAACGCATACAAACGTATACAAACGCATACAAATACATACAAATGTATACAAACGCATACAAACGTATACGCGTAGGTGTGTTCTTGAACACGAGTCAGGCACGATTAGCGCTAAGATCTAGGCCACTGAATCCGTGCGACCAAACGTTATGGCATAGTAGAGGATTTAAAGAAAGGCCATGTAATTGGCAAAACACTCACAAAGATTCTGAGGAGCAAAAAAATATGCCAAAAGAGACCAAAAGATCGTTGTTACGATCACGACAATTAAATCCAATATCCAATAAAAAATCGATCCGAGCACGAGCGCCTACACAGAAAATTCTCTAAAGGAGTAGCGCAATACGGTAAAACTAATTGTATGTCCCGTAGGATAAGGTATATAAAGGTACTCGCAAATTTAAGGTAAAGTATCTAACGCAAAGGACACAAGGTAGCGTATATAAACACACAAAAAAGTGAGATAATGTACGTAAATATAATTAACTCGAAAGAGAGTACATAACGATACACATACGCGAAGGCAACATATGGTACTTAAACCTAAACAACATAAGATAACGCATATAAAGGCAAATACACACAAAGGTAAGTGAACGTACGTAAATGTAAATGAAGCAAGAAAACTTAGATAAACATACAAAAAAAGTAACATGCATAAAGGTAAAACGAAAAAGATAACGAAAATATAAGATAACACAAATGTATGCAAAAAAATACAAGGTAACATACATAAGGCACTCATGCGAAAAGAGATGGACTAAATGTAGATTAAGCACGGCAGCTCACACAAATATACTTATAAACACACATGCACTAAGGTTAAGAAAGTTAACAAATACCGCGAAAATTAATTATGCGCAAATAATCCGCTGCAATGTACCTAGATATCAGAAAACCCTAAAATAATAATATAAACTATAACCCAAATAATGAAATCGTAAAAAACTAAATGTGTACACGTATATGTATTTTTAGATACTCCTCGTATAAAAGTCAGTTTTAAAATTTCAACCAAAAATACGTGCAATAAATAAAAGTACAATTTATAGGTACCTCCGTTTTACCTGTAAAATTTTATTCCCTGTCTAAGCATTAAATTCAATTACTTTGAGACAAGATCAAAATAAAAATAAAATTAAATCTTGAAAAACAAAACCGTTAAACTGAGCCGTTTTTTTTAGATACAATATACTTGTGAAATTAAATAAAATGCCCATACAGTTAGGTACAGTAAACAAACTCGACAAAGTCTACCTGGTCTACCATTTGGACCATATGAGATATAAAACTGAGGTTCAAACCTAGCCTCACGAAAAAAATAATTTTGAAAAATGATTGTCTCTTAGTATGTAAGCTGATTCCTTACCTTGCCCTCGGATATCTCAGACGATGATGTTCTTTTAGCATAAACGTGTAATTTTTTTATTTTTAGACAGCTTGCTTGTGGTTTTTTAAGTTTAATAAATAAAAAACAGTTTAGATTTTTACAGTAAAATCTGATGACGGAAGGCTCCTCAAACCAAAATCGGATGATAAAAGCTGTTAAAGAAGTACTTCTGGTTCTGTGCGGTGAGTGTTTGAAAATTACTTTGTAGGTGGTGGACGCCGTCTTCATGAATTATAACTACCAAAAAATAACCAAACCGTGTGTGTGGAGAAATTTCTTAGTGCCTTTTTTATGACTTCTGGGGCCCGTGTGAGATCTATACTTACGAAACAGCCAACGAGAAACTGTCCTAAGGGCGTTAGATCAGTTGGTGTTTGATAATGGGGTTCACACCCGGTTTTAAGTTAATTTTTGTCGTTTCGCGGAGTGACATCTGAACTGTATGAATGCAAAGGGTAGAATTGTCTGCTTGAAAATAAATTTTATATTTATAGTAGTTGTGTCATCTATTGCGATGTTAACATGTTTTCAAAACTGCGTAGGAAAATTAAAATCTACCCCGTTTGAAAGCCCCGATGAGCAGAAAAGCTCCTGATACAGCAGGCTGGCTGGTCCACTACTCGGTGTAACAAACTCAAATTTTACAAGTTTAAGTCTCGTATAAATAAATTTAATGGTTAATGAGACGCTGAGGAAACAATGATTGTTGCCTGAAATTATAAATTATTATTATTATTTTGTCTTAAACTATTTCACTTTGATATTAATTGTTATTTATTTAATTGACTTTGTAAAATTATTTTTTTAGGTGTGTGCGACTAGCATCTTTTAAAATTCGTATGGCAGAAATTCAAAAATTTAGTATTTACTATTTTACGATGGCATTGGCCAATGATCAATATTTGACTCTGTCGACCACTAGAATTTGGTGTGGCTTCTCAGAAAGCAGTAAAATTATTCAGACTGGTTTGTATTCCTTATGAATGTCTTTATGAGTTTTGGCTATTTTAATGTTGGTAAGTGCTGTAACGAAGTGATTTTATTTTATTAAGTTAAGTTAGGTGGCTAGGTTTTGAAAAATATTTTACCCAATATGGTGCTACGCTTTTAATTAATACCAGTTAAATTGTTAATTATAGATAGGTAGTATTGATATGTTTTTATGAACATTCCACGTAGGCCAAGTGGCCGGCAGTAAGCGAAACGCGACGCACGCATTGTGTCCCCGGCACCCTTATGCCCGCGCTAACATGAGGGAGGCCGAGACTGAAAATAATTAAATTAATTTCCGTCCAGCTACTCAACGAGGAACCACGCCGGCTAGCACAGTAAGTAAACTCGTGAGTATAAGGATATATTGGTATTTAAATTTCATGCGGAATTATTCTAAGTCGATGAACGGGTGACGTAGTTGTAATAACCCGCGCATGACTACCGTATCTCATCCTACTTCTGCGTTTTAGCAGTGTTTAGTAGCATGAGGATTTTATCATTAAATTAGTTCCCGTCTGAGCTCCAACCGAAGCACCACGCCGACTTGGATAGTAAGTAAACTTGTGAGTATAGAGGTACATAGGTATCCAAAGGTAATTGCGAATTTTTCTAAGTCGATAAACGGTGACGTAGTTGCAATATTTCGCGCATGACTACCGCGCTCCTCCTACTTCTGCTTTTTGGGCAGAGTTTAGTAGCTTGAGGATTTTGCAGAGTATCCGAGACCAGTCCGTTGCTGCCGCCCGTACCGTCCAGACGTGCCGACCCCGACCGCTCCAGAGAGGAAGCCAGCACAGGATCCGGAAGTAGGTAGCAAGGTTTGATAAAGGTTTGGTAAATAATCGGTATTACTTGGCTGGTGAGTACTTTCCGGGTTTTATTTTTTTTAGAGTTAGTGAACCGCGAGCGCTAAAACGTGTCCGCCTCATATCCTTCCTTAGCAAGGGAGAGCGGCCGAAGGTTGGAATTAGAACCGCGATCCACCGCGTTACACCGCGTGTTCTCCAGGCCACCTGAGCACGTAAAAATTCTGCAGGGTGACTTGGAGATACTAGCATTTGATACCGCGTGTCCTCTAGGCCACCTGCGTCCGTTTTTTTTGGCAGGATGATTTAGAGGGATTTCCGTAACCGCGTGCCTGCCAGGCCACCTGAGCACGTAAAAATTCTGCAGGGTGACTTGGAGGTATCGTCCGTAATCGCGGGTCCGCCGGGCTACCTGAGCACGTAAAAATTCTGCAGGGTAGCTTGGTAGCGTTGACCATACCGTCGTCGTCTTAGATTTGCAACCGTTCGGCTTGCCACTACTTCCCCCCTCCAACTTGAACCGCGTTATACCGCGTGCCCTCCAGGCCACCTGAGCACGTAAAAATTCTGCAGGGTGACTTGGAGGTACTGTCAGTTGTCAGCGCGTGTTCTCTAGGCCACCTGAGCACGTAAAAATTCTGCAGGGTGACTTAGAGGTACTTCCGTAACCACGTGCCTGCCAGGCCACCTGAGCACGTAAAAATTCTGCAGGGTAGTCTTGGAGTTTGACCATCCCGTCGTCATCATCAATTTGCCACTGTTAGGCTTGTTACTCCTTCCCCCCTCTTACCGTAACCGCATTCAACCGCGTGCCCTCCAGGGCGCCTGAGTCCGTTTTCTTTGGCAGGGCGCTTTGGAGATACTTGTTGGCATATGATAAGACCGGAACCATCCATCAGCCAAGCGATAATAAGTAACCGCGTTAGATAGGCATAGTTTGCTTGTATGGGCGCTTGCTTCCCCTCCTGGTATCCGTCCGCCGTCTGCATGTGACCGATTGGATTCATCGCTGCTTACCGTTTCACCGCTTCGTTCACCGGCGTACTGTGTCGCACCGCTTGACCGCCCGCTTACTGCCCCGCTTGTCCGTAGTTAAGACCGTAGTAGTATAAGTTTGTAGAATAAGACCGCTTGTAGTTAAGACCGTTGTAGTTTAAGTTGTAGTTACTAAGGTGTGTATAAAGTGTAAATAATAATTAGTGTGTAGAATAAATGTACATATATTGAATGAGAGTGTGTTCCTTAACTGTAGTATATAAGTTCCCTTTTTCCCGACCCCTGGCTTAGCCGTATCTTCACTGCAGTTGCCCGGCCTCTATCGTCCTGCCGATAGAGTAAAGTGGTGTTTCTGCACTCTAAACAGAAACTGGCGCCCGAGATCTCCGTACAGTGTGCACCGCCGTAGTGTTGGGCGTCAAAGTGACACTTCTGCTCTTGGGTAGAGTAGGGAGGTACGTCACAAATTGGCGCCCGAGCAGGGACCCGAAAATCGCAACTTACTGAAATTCGGCAGTCCCCCGAAAGCAACTGTTTTTTCGGAAAAGGTCGTAGATAGACATATGAGGTGTCATTTTCGACTAAACCGAGTACGAGGAATCGATTCCAACTTGTCCCGAACCGTTTTGCGTACGCGCGAAGGAGTTATTAGTAACTTTGGAACGCGAAGAGATACCGGGACACGGAAAAGTGTTTCAGGGGAGTTGGCACTAGAGGAGGTTGGAAACCGAACCTCAAAACCCGAACTCGACCCGAACATTTCCGAAGTCGTCCCCGAGTACCCAAACGCCATATAGGCATGTGGAGTATCGTTTTGCACTAAACCGGACCCAAGGAAGCGATTGCAAGCGCTTGCAGCCCGATCCGACTAACCCCGTCGAAAAAACGTGCGCCCTAGCGCACCCAAAGGTTAAAAACTCGCGAGTTCAGAATTGCCGAGTTGTCGTCATCGAACGACACCGTCTGAACTCGGTTTTACCGTTTTTCCGGAATTTGCCCGGAGCTCTTGACGACTCCGGTGGAAAAATCGATTTGCCGTGTGACCTATCGTTTTCTAGTAAATCGAGGGTGCGGAATCGATTGCCGCTAGTTTCAGCCCGATCCGACCACCGTGGTCGAAGAAAAGCCTACCGAATCAACACTAAAAGTCGAAAGTCGGTTAAACCGATATAGGGTGACTATTGGTACCGCAATACACCATATATTGAGGACCCGGACCGGTCCACCGGATTTCACCCGAAGTTCTGACCGAAAACAGATCTTACCAGAGACCCGCCGAGTGACCCCTCCTTTTCGAGCAAACCAAGGGCACCGAATCGAACGCAGTTATTTGCAGCTCGATACGTCCTGCCGTTTAGGAGTTAGGGCTATCGGGGAGTTGTCTGGTGCACCGCAGACCGAGAAGACCGCTAGGAAAGTCAGCAGATCATATCCGTCAGCATCTACTACCGTTACCGTTCCGCCCAAGAAGAAACGTTAACCGACCGTTACCGTTCCGCCCAACCACATGGCCACCGAAGAAGAAAAGAAGGAAGAGATGGATCCCAACGAGGACACCGGAAATATCGAGCTGGGAGATCTCCGCCTCAGCTGGATATACAAACTTAAGAGGGACCAGATTGACGCGGAATTAGGGAAATTCCGCCTGGACTTAACCGGCACGGTGGTAGAGAAGAAGCGACGATTAATCCGCTTTATCCGGGAAGGATGTACCTCGCCGTTGCCGCCGACTGTCTGTCCGTCAATACCCCCACCGTTTTCCCTACAGCCGCCGCCCGTAGCAAGAGCTACCGCCGCACTACCGTACCGGCTTGCCCCGGAAAGCCCGGCCCTAGACCCGTGGCAAGTCCATAAATGGAACACCCATTTTAATGGAAAAGGCGACCCAGCCGCATTCCTGGAAAGGTTGGATGAGATCTGCTCATACACCAACATCGCCAGGAACAGCTGCTGCCGGTACTCCCGGAACTGCTCCAAGGCCCAGCCCTGCTGTGGTACCGGAACAATAAATCCCACTGGGATACGTGGGCGAAGTTCACGAGGGACTTTAGAACGTATTTTCCTGTGAACTATCTGGAGGACTTGGAGGCAGACATAAGCCGCCGCCTTCAGAAACCGGATGAGCCCGCTACGAATTACCTAACCGACTTGCAAACGCTTGTTCGTCGGCATGGAGACTTGAATCCGGAACAAGAGCTGCGATGGCTGTACCGTAACCTACTACCCGATTACCGACAGTATATCCGCCGAAATGATTTTACCGATGTCTCATCGCTCACCGCAAAAATCAAAGAGTTTGAATTACTGCGAGAGGAGGTGAGACAGGTATATGACGGGGAAGAGCCGATTCCACGACGAAATACTACCCGAAGGTTCGAAAACCGTTCCTCGGAACAATATTCCGTCCCGCCTAGACAGGCCGAGTCTCGTTCCGTCGTTGAGAGACCCGTTCCCATGCCTAGGAATACGAGGTTGCCCGCAACCCCTCGGGAGGAACCGCCAAATATTGTCCGACAGCAGGACAGGCCAGCCGCGCCGCAAACCGCCCCTAGGACTTACCGCAGTCCGGAAGCATCCGAGAACCGACCGTCTGCTACCGCCGCTACCTATGACCGAAACAGCTGCTGGCGCTGTGGGAGGACTGGACATTTCCGCAGTGAGTGTCGTTTCCCGCCCAGGTTGTTCTGCTCCCGTTGTGGCCGTCAGGGTATCATGACCCGTGACTGCCCATGTCCGAGAACGGGAAACTAAATGGGGACCGTACCGACACGAGGCAGGTACGATCCCGTGACTTGACCGCCTCCGTAGACACCGCCGCCGCTCGCCCTGATAACCGACCGCATGTGAAGGTTCAAATGTTTGGACGAACTTTCTCCGCCTTAGTGGACACCGGAGCCGTTCGGTCGTACTTAGGAGACCGTATCAAGGAAGTCTGCGACCAGCTCCATATAGCCGCTGATGACGTTACCGTACCTGCTGCTCAGTTAGCAAACGGTAGGTTAGCCACCGTCACCAGGGCATACAGGATAGATTTCCTGATAGGTGAAGACAGTTTTTCGGAATGTCTATTCCACCTCAGGAACTTGTCCTCCGATCTGGTACTGGGCATGGATATTCTTAGCCAGTACCGCTTCCAAATAAACCCGTCCGCCGGAACCGTGCTGCTGAATGACCGCCCAATCTCCGAACCGCTGGCTGCGCCCAGTAGCCCACTGGGAGGCATCTCGTTGACTTTGTCACAGCCCGAGGAGGAACAGCTAGCCAGGTTCTTGGCAACCGAACTACCGAGTTTTCAGGATGTACAGGAGACGACACACCTGGTACAGCACCAGATCCGCCTGGTGCAACCAGAACCCATTAAACAACGATACCGCCCCCAAAATCACAGGATGCAAGAAATCATCAACAAGGAATTTGATGAAATGCTAAACGCCGGGATAATTGAACCGTCAAACAGTCCGTGGAGTTCTCCTGTCGTAATAGTCCGCAAGAAAGATGGGAAGCCCCGGTTCTGCATAGACTTTAGGAAAGTCAATGAGATTACCGACAAGGATGCTTATCCGCTACCGTTTATCAACGCCATTCTGGACAAACTCAGAAAGGCACGATACATTTCAAGCATCGACTTAAAGCAAGGATACTGGCAGATCCCCCTCACCGACGACAGTAAACCGGTCACCGCTTTTACCGTTCCCGCCCGAGGATTATTCCAGTTCCGTGTCATGCCGTTCGGCCTGCACTCCGCCCCCGCAACGTTCCAGAGACTGCTGGATCGTATTATTGGTCCTGAAATGGACCACTACGCCTTTGCATATCTTGGTGATATCATTGTGCTAGGGGAAACGTTCGAGGAGCACCTCGACAACCTCCGCGAGGTATTCCGCAGGCTACGAGCGGCCAACCTCCAGTTGAATCCCGATAAGTGCGAGTTTTGCCGAAAGTCCCTAAAGTACCTGGGACATGTCGTCACCGCCGATGGGATAGAAACTGATCCCGAGAAAGTGGAATCTATCCGAAAATTTCCGACGCCCCGGAATGTCCGAGACATTCGTAGATTTTTTGGGAGTCGCTTCCTGGTATAGACGGTTTGTACCGTCCTTTTCACAAATCGTCTCTCCGTTAACCAGGCTGTTGAAGAAACATCACCGCTTTAAGTGGACCGCCGAACAAGAGGAAGCTTTCGAGCAGCTAAAGAAATGCCTGACCGAAGCTCCCGTCTTAACCTGCCCCGACTTTGAGAAACCGTTCACGCTCCAGACCGACGCGTCTGACCAAGGATTAGGCATAGCGCTTACGCAAAATATCCAGGGTTACGACCAGGTAGTAGCGTACGCCAGTCGCACTCTCAGTCCCGCGGAAAAGAACTATTCCGTGACGGAACGTGAGTGCTTGGCGATTGTCTGGGGGATAGAGAATATGAGGCCGTATCTGGAGGGCTATCACTTTACCGTCATCACCGACCATCAATCGCTCCGATGGTTACACTCGATCAAGAGTCCGGCCGGCCGTCTAGCCAGATGGAGTGTTTTCCTTCAGCAATACGACTTCGAGATCAAATACCGTAAGGGCACACTCAACCGAGTGGCTGACGCCCTGTCCCGTCAACCCCTACCAGGACCATCCTCCGCACCCGATACCGAGGAACTTTGTGTTGTAACCGAAACACCAGAATGTTCCTGGTACCACCGCAAGAAAGCAGAAGTCGAAGGAAACCCAGAAGCTTTTCCGGATTACTGTATTCGTAATGATCGGTTGTTCCGTCACTTCTGGGATTCAAACGACTTGACCGAGCCCGCCGTCCGTAGAAGACCGTACCAACCGTCTAGAGAAGTTGAAAGAGACCTTCCAATTGGTCCGAGTCAACTTGGCCCGAGCTTTTACCTCGCAGGGTCATTATTATAACCTGCGCCGACGCGAGTGGCGATGCCGCGTCGGTGACCGAGTCATGAAACGTGATAATCCGTTGTCTTCCGCTGTCCGAAATTTCGCCGCCAAACTGGCACCGAAATATTCCGGCCCGTATACCGTGACCAAGGTCTGGTCCCCGGTCGTGTATGATCTCAAATCGGATACTGGAAGGAAGTATGCGAGAATACACATCAAAGACCTAAAGCCGTTTGTATGTTCTAGTGTCTAGCCGCAGAGTAGGTCCCACCGACCGTGAAGTGGAGGACGCTACGTCATACTGCGGGTGTTCCACCCGTGCAGCTATCCGTTACCCACCGCCGCCCCGTCCGTACCGTCGCCGATCTGTACCAGAAACCCACCGCCGCCGCACCGTATCCCGAGGAGTTCAGTGTTACTACCTCCCGTCTCCGCCGCACACCGTCACCGTATCCCAAGGAATTCAATGCGAGCTGCTACCGTAAGTCCGAGGAAACCGCCTCAAAGAATAAAACCTATTGTTTGTGTGGTTTTCTTTTTTATTTGACCAGGATGGTTTTTTTTTGTTTGTTTTAGGAAGCCTATGGAGGCGAATACCTCGGAGCTCCCGGAATAAGGAATCCCACCTGTTTGGCAAGGAAGCCCAGCTGCGTGGAAAGAATCATGTATTAATTTTCGTCTTTTCTGTAGTTAGAATCGACCCTGGAAGCCGGAATAGTTTGTTTAGTTTTGATATTGTAAAAGGTGTACATACCCACAAATAAAGTTTAAAGTGGCCTGCGGGGGGTATGCGCCTTAATCATGACAGAGTTCCGTTTAAGTTAGTGAGTCCCGCATTTCAGGGTCGCCGGAAAGAAAGAAAAAAAAAATGTTATTTTTTTTATCCGAAGTAAGAGGGGGTGTAACGAAGTGATTTTATTTTATTAAGTTAAGTTAGGTGGCTAGGTTTTGAAAAATATTTTACCCATTATGGTGCTACGCTTTTAATTAATACCAGTTAAATTGTTAATTATAGATAGGTAGTATTGATATGTTTTTATGAACATTCCACATAGGCCAAGTGGCCGGCAGTAAGCGAAACGCGACGCACGCATTGTGTCCCCGGCACCCTTATGCCCGCGCTAACATGAGGGAGGCCGAGACTGAAAATAATTAAATTAGCTTCCGTCCAGCTACTCAACGAGGAACCACGCCGGCCAGCACAGTAAGTAAACTCGTGAGTATAAGGATATATTGGTATTTAAATTTCATGCGGAATTATTCTAAGTCGATGAACGGGTGACGTAGTTGTAATAACCCGCGCATGACTACCGTATCTCATCCTACTTCTGCGTTTTAGCAGTGTTTAGTAGCATGAGGATTTTATCATTAAATTAGTTCCCGTCTGAGCTCCAACCGAAGCACCACGCCGACTTGGATAGTAAGTAAACTTGTGAGTATAGAGGTACATAGGTATCCAAAGGTAATTGCGAATTTTTCTAAGTCGATAAACGGTGACGTAGTTGCAATATTTCGCTCATGACTACCGCGCTCCTCCTACTTCTGCTTTTTGGGCAGAGTTTAGTAGCTTGAGGATTTTTCAGAGTATCCGAGACCAGTCCGTTGCTGCCGCCCGTACCGTCCAGACGTGCCGACCCCGACCGCTCCAGAGAGGAAGCCAGCACAGGATCCGGAAGTAGGTAGCAAGGTTTGATAAAGGTTTGGTAAATAATCGGTATTACTTGGCTGGTGAGTACTTTCCGGGCTTTATTTTTTTTAGAGTTAGTGAACCGCGAGCGCTAAAACGTGTCCGCCTCATATCCTTCCTTAGCAAGGGAGAGCGGCCGAAGGTTGGAATTAGAACCGCGATCCACCGCGTGTTCTCCAGGCCACCTGAGCACCAAAAAATTCTGCAGGGTGACTTGGAGATACTAGCATTTGATACCGCGTGTCCTCTAGGCCACCTGCGTCCGTTTTTTTTGGCAGGGTGATTTAGAGGGATTTCCGTAACCGCGTGCCTGCCAGGCCACCTGAGCACGTAAAAATTCTGCAGGGTGACTTGGAGGTATCGTCCGTAATCGCGGGTCTGCCGGGCTACCTGAGTACGTAAAAATTCTGCAGGGTAGCTTGGTAGCTTTGACCATACCGTCGTCGTCTTAGATTTGCAACCGTTCGGCTTGCCACTCCTTCCCCCCTCCAACTTGAACCGCGTTATACCGCGTGCCCTCCAGGCCACCTGAGCACGTAAAAATTCTGCAGGGTGACTTGGAGGTACTGTCAGTTGTCAGCGCGTATTCTCTAGGCCACCTGAGCACGTAAAAATTCTGCAGGGTGACTTAGAGGTACTTCCGTAACCGCGTGCCTGCCAGGCCACCTGAGCACGTAAAAATTCTGCAGGGTAGTCTTGGAGTTTGACCATCCCGTCGTCATCATCAATTTGCCACTGTTAGGCTTGTTACTCCTTCCCCCCCTTACCGTAACCGCATTCAACCGCGTGCCCTCCAGGGCGCCTGAGTCCGTTTTCTTTGGCAGGGCGCTTTGGAGATACTCGTTGGCATATGATAAGACCGGAACCATCCATCAGCCAAGCGATAATAAGTAACCGCGTTAGATAGGCATAGTTTGCTTGTATGGGCGCTTGCTTCCCTCCTGGTATCCGTCCGCCGTCTGCATGTGACCGATTGGATTCATCGCTGCTTACCGTTTCACCGCTTCGTTCACCGGCGTACTGTGTCGCACCGCTTGACCGCCCGCTTACTGCCCTGCTTGTCCGTAGTTAAGACCGTAGTAGTATAAGTTTGTAGAATAAGACCGCTTGTAGTTAAGACCGTTGTAGTTTAAGTTGTAGTTACTAAGGTGTGTATAAAGTGTAAGTAATAATTAGTGTGTAGAATAAATGTACATATATTGAATGAGAGTGTGTTCCTTAACTGTAGTATGTAAGTTCCCTTTTTCCCGACCCCTGGCTTAGCCGTATCTTTACTGCAGTTGCCCGGCCTCTATCGTCCCGCCGATAGAGTAAAGTGGTGTTTCTGCACTCTAAACAGAAACTGGCGCCCGAGATCTCCGTACAGTGTGCACCGCCGTAGTGTTGGGCGTCAAAGTGACACTTCTGCTCTTGGGTAGAGTAGGGAGGTACGTCACAGTGCATCGCGGTGCTCGCCGTCGCGCTTTTGCTGAGGAGAGATTTCTTTTTTTTTTGATAAAAGTTAATTTTACTATTTTGGCTTTTAAAAATCGGAGAATTGAGATAAAAAATTGCGGTTTAAAGTTTTGAATATGGTTTTTATTCTTTATCTAATTTGCTAAAAAAAAAGTGGTGTGACATGTGATATTTTGAACTCGTGTAATTTCGGTCTCGGGCAATTTTTTTATGTTTTTAATGGCTGAGGGCCTTCTATGTGATCTGGGTGATTTTTTTGGTAATATCGATTTTTTGAAAAAATCAAATTTTTGTAGAATTTTGGTTCTACAATAATATATACTATCTCGGAGTTGGGTCAATGTAAAATTTTGTTCTTGGAAACAATTACTGAAGTTAGTTTGTAAATTTCCGTGTTGTTCTGTATCATCATTACTGTCCAGTTGGTGAAAGAATACCCACGCGGCAAGGGGAAAGTATTGCTGTTAAGTCGCCAGTTTTCTGCGAAACCATATACTAGGAATATAATATCTTTCCCAATGAGTAGGTGCGGATGCAAACGATCACAAAAATTTGCCATGCACTTACATTTATTTCATTTATGCTCAATTGTGAATGGAATGCAAAAATCACATAGTTTCGCTGGTCTTTCTTCTCCGACCAGACAGTATTGGGTGCTTACTGTTTCGTCGTAATTTAATTAAGTCATATAGATCTAGTTGTGTGGAGTCAGGAGTTTGATAATTTGTTACTTCATTTATGGAATGGAAAATTTTTGACATGAAGCAAAGTTTCATTTTGTATATCATAATAAGATTGTTAATAACTATTATCTATATTATAATTATTGTTGTCTGTTTCAAAGTTGTTTTCGCTACACGTGGGGTCTTGTTCATTATCATCTTGTATATATTGGTTACGAGTATATAATGTTGTTGAAATTTATTTTATTATTAACTGATGTAATATAGGTGTGGGTTTTGCTAAATTATCGGGTAAAATTATTATTTTAGATTTAAATACTTTTAATTTATTGTAGTTTAATTATGCCGAACCTTTCGGGGCGAGGAGGGGGGCACAGTAATCTTGGGAGCGCAAATCGTAATGATAGTGTATCCAAATGAAACATGATTTTAAATTTATTTTTCAATAAAATATAATCTTTCGCTACAGAAAAATACAAAACAAACAACAAAATAAAGAACACAACTGAATATATGATGTAGGCTGAACTCATTAAAACTTATTACAGAATCATAGTAATATTATACTTGTTTTCATACTTTTGAACTTATCCAAAACTACATTTAGGGCTATATTTTTTGAGTTTTGACATATAACTGATGGTCAGTATTATAATGGTAGAAGCAGCATTTAAATGAATTTGTGATTTTTGTCAATCACTTTTTGTATTTAGGTGACTGCTCGAGCCTGTTCGACCGCTTCCTTATGTAATGTTTTGGAATGAAAGTACGGTATAACATACAGAGAAAATGCTGAGTATCATTGAAACGTTAAGGTAGGTGTCCACTAAGGACGAGAGGGTCGCAACAGAGCGCATCACTAGGAGACCGATTCGGCAATGCGTCCCATCCCTGCCCGCCTGTAGTGGACGATGTTCCATAAAAATATATGTGAAGCGGATTTTTCTTGTGCGGTGCGATCCGGCCCGATCCGAAATTAAAACTTAAAGTGTTGACTATACAAAGCAGAGAAATTATCTATAATATATTAAAGTTTATGAAGGAAGAAGCAAACGCTGGAGCCCCCATAGTACAATTCTCAAAGGTAAGTTATTATGTGCATATTTCTAAAATATATTCAACGAGTTCTGAGGAAAAAAAAAGGGATTTTACGAATATGAAATTATCTTTGTTTTTTAAGGTTCAAGAACGTGCTGCAGCAGCTACGGGTGTCAGTCTCAGGAGCATTAGAAACATTAAAAAAGAAGGTAAGAAGATAGATACAGGCGCAGTCACAATGTTTTCAACTTAGAATAAAAAGAGAGAAAACAGAAAATCTGCAGTCGTCTTAGACGACTTTGATCTTGCTACTTTACGGAGGACCATTATAAATTATCATATAACAGAAAAGTCTGTATCAACTTTAAGAGGGTTTCATATAAAATTTCGTGAAGACGTTGGCTACCAAGGAAGTAGGAATACCTTAAGAAAAGATATTCATAAATTGGGTTTTCGTTAGCGGAAAGTAAAAAACATAAGAATGATCTTGATGGAACGTCAACCTATTCGACATTTAAGTTTAAAATTTCTTAAAAAAATGCGTGTATACAGGCAAGAAGAGCGTCCGATAATTTACATGGACGAGAACTACATCCACTCTTTACATACACATGTAAAAGGATGGAACGATGAAACAAATGATGGACTCAAGAAGCCTGTTTCCAAAGGTCCCCGTCTCATTGTTGTAAATGCGCGAGAAGAACTTGGGTTTGTACCAAATTCATATATTAGGTGGAAGTCAAATTGCAGAACGGGTGATTATCACAATGATATGAACTTCGACAATTATAAGAAGTGGCGGTCACTGAAAAATTGATACCCAATTTGCCCCAAAAAAGTGTTGTTGTAATCGACAATGCCCTTTACCATAATAAACAAAAGGAAACAATGCCCACGAGTGTAACAAGAAAAGACTATATGAAGCAATGGCTAAGACTTTGCCACATTCCTTTCGACGAGACCATGTTGAAGCCTGAATTATACGGCATAATAAAAAAATATAAGCCGAGATATAAGCATTACGAAATTGATGATCCTTTTAAATCAAAGGGCCCTAGTGTGTTAAGGTTACCCCCATATCATCCCGACCTTAATCTAATTGAGTTAATATGGGCGTCCATGAAAGAGAATGTTGCCAACAAAAAAAATGTGACGTTTAGTTTCC
The DNA here is from genome assembly GCA_029963845.1 of Rhamnusium bicolor. Lineage (NCBI taxonomy): Eukaryota > Metazoa > Arthropoda > Insecta > Coleoptera > Cerambycidae > Rhamnusium > Rhamnusium bicolor. The sequence continues at coordinate 42,067 of JANEYF010002725.1, read as the reverse complement.
AAAACGTCGCCAATTATTGTGATGAATTTTTCGAGCAATTCACTGAGGAATGGAGAAATCGGTGTGAACCCGCGAAATGTTTTGAAATTGAATTTATGGAAAGAGAACCGATGATTGATATTGTTATTGATGATTTTATCATCAATTTGAATGAAGACTCTGATACAGATTTAGAAAGCAATAGTAGCGAAAGCGAGGAAGAACCTGCCAGCAGCAGATGGCGATTAATCGGGAATTGAAGAACTTCCTGAAGAAGACCTACCGAATAAACCATCAGTATAATATGTCATTAGTATTTCAGCCTTGAGCAACCCTAATTTACTTAATTTATATAATGTTTGTAATTTCCCAACTTTAAAAAATAATTAAGGACCTACCTACCTAGTACAGATAGCAGATAATCCTTTGTAAACGGCACGCCAAAGTGCCGAAACTGCAGTGACGCTCAAATTACAATAAAACAGTGATAATAAGCAAAGTGTGTGTTTTTTTTTATATCGTCATGATCAATTATCACAAAGTAACGGCTTTCACAATTCAATTTTAGTAACGTTGTTTATTTCAATACAGCGCCACAACCTGTATAAAGGAAATTGCCGCGTGTCATGTGAAATAGAGATTTCAGCTGCCTAAACTATATATATATATATATATATATATATATATATATATATATATATATATATATATATATATATATATATATATATATATATATATATATATATATATATATATATATATATATATATATATATATATATATATATATATATATATATATATATATATATATATATATATATATATATATATATATATATATATATATATATATATATATATATATATATATATATATATATATATATATATATATATATATATATATATATATATATATATATATATATATATATATATATATATATATATATATATATATATATATATATATATCCGAAGTTTACCTGACAAACTTCGACACGTGATAGAGGGACTTAAAATAAGCCGAAAAGTTCCTATCAACTTACATCCTTAGGGGATTGCTAACAAAGATACAGGATGTTAAAGTTTTGAGATTGTTCGATTCAGTGTTCAATTTGGAAGAAAGAAGGTATCTTTTAGTTTTTTTCGTACAACGCTTACTTTTCGAGTAAAACGGTTATTTCTGCTTTCTCTACTAAAACAGTAAAACCTTTCCTACATTAATGATAAAATTAATAATCCTAGTTGCCTTTGGTAAACAATGAAACAGTGTTGTCAGTCAATGTTTGACCTGTCAAAACTAGTGTTAGTGTTGTGTACCAAGCTACAAGATGCCAAGATTGTTCAGCAATGAAGAGTATGCTGATATTCTTTTATTTATGGGTTTTGTGATGGCAATGCTCAACAGGCAGTTCGAGAATACCGAAGGAGGTATCCAAATAGGAGACGACCAAAAGTTTTTACAGACACCCATCGCAATTTTTGCGAAAGGGGATTGCTAGATAACCGACAAAATAGAAATGATGATCGAAGAATTCTTAGAGCTTTTGGCGAAAATCCAAGTGTAAGTTCTCGCAGGACAGCACAACAGTTAGGAACATCCAAGTCTAAAGTGCTACGAGTATTACATCGAGACCACAGAAAAGCTTATCATTTATATCCCGTACAAAATTTACATCCCGGTGATACTGAGAAGCGTTTAGAATTTTTTGTCGTTGGCTAATTAACTCTGTAAGAGGGGAATCCCGAATTCTTAAGAGAAATATTATGGACCGATGAGGCGACGTTTACCAGAGCTGGAGTAGTGAATTACCATAATAGGCATGTTTGGGCACACGCAAATCCTCACCAAACCCGCCTTCGATCATTTCAAAATGAATTTAGTGTAAATGTTTGGTTGAGGATTATTGGCAACAACATTTGTGGCCCACACTTCTTGCCGCCTAGGCTAAATGCAGAATTGTTTCGGGATTTCCTCACTCATAACCTTCTCGAAATAATGGGAGATGTTCCCCTTGATGTACGAAATGAAAGTTGGATACAGTTGGATGGAGCACCGGCGCATTTTGAACGGGTGGT